>JAZHYW010052975.1:0-18409 GCA_037355805.1 Ixodes ricinus | reverse complement strand
GTAAAATAAAAAAAAATAAAATAAAATAAACGAAGTCCGAGTACCATCATTCCTTGTCCCGCAGGAAGCTCGACGTGCTAAAAGGCAAACCCCTTTTGTCAGTAGTTATAGATTTCAAAGGGAACTGAAGTGGAATCTCCTCGGGACCACTAACCTTAATTGTGTTCTTATGAAGTTTCGTTGTAAAAACTCCCTCTTTTGTGCTGTTTTATTTCGTCGCTGCGACCTCGAAATTCGGAGTTTTCCGGATAAATCCGAATTGACGGGAAATTTACCGGCGAGTGTTTTTCGGATTTTTTCGGATTCATCCGAAAACACGGAACCCCTAATTGCGACTAAGCGTGCCTTCTGTACGCTTCGTATGCTTGCGCATTGCCCGCTTTGAGCTGTATGCTTTATGTTGCCTGGGCCCGCGTGTAACACTCTTTGCGTTACGCTCGAGCGTAATGTGTTTGTCGTTCATGACTTATTTCTTAAAACTCAAATCGCCCTGATAGGGCATGACGTCTCTATCAATCAGACGAAGGGGCCTTCTCAAAGTACTTGTCGGTGGCGCTCTCTCTCTTGCCAGTGGCGTAAAACAAATGTGGAGTGAAATTGGCTCACACACATGAAGCGAAACTTTTCATCGTCTGGCCTGGTAGCGGGAAATTTCAGTTTGGATCTCCTCCAGATGAGGGCGCCACGATATTGGGTCGCGCGCCTAGAGGGCGTAGATAGAAGAGAGGCTCCATCTCAAGTCACGGGGAGCGTTTGCATTTTAATGGCGGACGGCTTCCCGCTGAAATTGGTCGGCATTGTGCGTTGTCGCATGGCGAGGAGCAAAGCGATCAGGGAGGCAAAAGGCGACTGACGCTTTCGGTGCTTCCTCGCAAACGTGGCCCATCAACCACGTGACTCCGACCGAGCAGTTTGAACTCCTCACCTTTGCGTTTGCAAGCTGGGCGAATGGATGTTGCTCAGTCGTCTCTCCTGGTTCATGGAAAAAACTGGGGCCTTCCACCCTGCACAAACCGTTTTCCGTACCGGTCTTGGCACACAGGAGAGTTCTCTCCTTCTCTCAAGGGACCTGACGTTCGAGCCTACGCCACGGAACACAGACCCTCCGCATGGTGTCTGCTATCGACGTCAAAGGGCGTTCGATAGCGTCTCCCACTGGGCGGTGGTCCAAGAAGCTCGGGCCCTGGGAATCGGCGGTAGGGCTCTCAACTACAGCGAGGCAATCCTCGAAAGCCGGAAGTTTGCTGTCCGCATCGGGGACTACCTCGGAGAACCACGGCTACACTAAGTAGGGTCCCACTTGGCTCTGTTCTGTCCCCACTTCTTTTCAACCTGGTCATGGCCCACCTTTCTGACAAACTAGAGCAAGTTCCTGATCTCAAATTCACAATTTACGCAGACGACATTTCCATCTAGACGGTGCGGGGCCACCTCCAACACCAATATCAAACTCTCCAGAGAGGCCTGGACATCTTCTCAACACATCTCCAAAGCGTAGGCCTTACGGTCTCGCCGGAGAAAACAAGCTACGTGGCCATTACCTAGAAGAGACAACAGGAGGCGGGGATTAAAAACCAATTCCACCCGACCTTCACCGGGAGCCCCAGGCTCCCGGCTTCGCTGAGTACAGACCCTCGGCATACCATTTAAGGAAGATGAAACGCCGAAGGCATGGCTCACAGCTATAATCCAAGAACGCCGCGCCGCCCTCGACACCATAAAGAAAATCTGTGGTACTCGTGGTGGAGCGAAGTGAACGAGGAGATTGTCCGGCGCATGGTGAACGCACTCGCCGTTTCTTACCTCAGTCACGGAGGTTCCCCCTTCAGGATGACGAAATCCCAGTGGTTCAAGTTTGTATTCGTTATGAATCAAGCTTCACACATGGTTACGGTACTTCCCCGCTACACCCGCCCCCCCCCCCCCCCTTTCCCATTGACGCTCTGGGCCCACTCAGGCTCAACACGGCACGGGAGACTGCTCATGAGAGGGTACGGCTACACCTCGAGCAGCTGCAACATTCAAGACCAGGACGAAAGATCCTGGAGCTGATTAACACGCGTACCAACGCCTTGCCCCCCCCCCCCCCCCCCCCCCGCCCTCGGATAACGAGCCCCCGGAGCTATAGCACCAATATAAGATATAATCGACGAAGCGCTGGCCCAAGCCGACCCGACCAACGAGAGTGTCAAGTTCGCCTGAGTCTCCAGCAGGTGCAAGAATGGAATGACCCGCCAGAACACCTTGCCGTCTTTGACGCTGCCATTATGACACAACAAGAACCTACATGAAATGGCTGCAGTGGTAATCCACCGCCTCGATATCACCGCAGTAGCACAGGCACTCCCCGCGGCCGCACATCAGTCAAGGGTGCAGAACTTGTAGCCATTCAACTCGCACTTGACACCGTAATTGAGAAGGGAGTTCGGCCAGCCCACCTCCACATCTTTACTGACTCCACCGCGGCAATCATAGAGGGCCGCAACCGTAGGTTCTTGCCCTGTAAGACAATGAAGGCCATTCGTCGCATGGTGTCCACCTACAAAATGAGCGTATTCAAGTAAAGCTTTCATAGATCTCCGCTCATTTTGGGATGGAGGAAACGAACTGGCGAACGCACTGGCACAGGCTCATATGAATTCCCCGTCCGAGCCAGAGTGTGCGCCAGGACATCTGAAAGATCATGGCTACTCCTCAGCGCTCCAGAGATGGAACAGGAAAGTGAAGACCAAGACTACGACCCGGTGGAAGCCAAAGCTGTTGCCAAACAAAAATCTCCTTTCTATACTCTCTTACGCCGCATTCACACTGGCCGCTGAGCCGCATTCGCAAAGTGGTTACGAACGCGGTTGCTTAAAGAAGCAGTACAAATTCACTCGCATTTGATGATGAAAATGAGCGGATCCGCTTCGCGGTTGCGATTCGGTCTCCGAAATAGGGGTGTCGGGGTGACACCCCTTGTCCCTAATATAGCACCCCAAAACAACAATTCAACGTTATGTCCACCGACGTCGAAACGGCGGTACCAAATTTCAAGAGCGGCTGGATGGCCGAGCAATACAACCTATTAAAACAGCTAATATCCTCATTAAAGGCTACAGTACGACAATCAAGGTATTTTGAACCCTGCTGAAAAACCTCAGTGTTGTTTTTTTGTCTTCGATGCGCAGTTTAGCTATTTAGTACTTTATATCCAACAGCTATCAAGCGAAGAAAGGTAAAAAACGCAGGCGAGCTGGTGAATGACATCCATTTGCCCCTTTGGAGAAGACAGTGTTAAAAAAAAAATAGGCTGTCTGTTCCCTTTCATTATGCCATCTCACACAATGTCAGGTCTGTGGCGTCAGAGTTTGGTGTTAACGTTGTGTTCAAAGCGCAGAACAAGCTAGAAAGGTTTACGCCTTTTTTATGGGCGGAGTTTAGGGTGTACGAAAAAACACCGGGATCCCGCGGCGCCCATGTCAGGAAGAGATCGTATATAATATTCCTCTGCGGTGCGGTTTTTCCTACGTACAACAGACTGGTCGGTGTTTAAACGATCGTATAATAGAGCACAAAAGGGCGGTTAAAAATAATGCACCGAACTCTGAAATCTCTAAACATGTAGTCGAATGCAACAACTCTGTACCAGAGTGGAAGGGCACTGAAGTCTTACATAGAGAGAAGGATAGCCACAGGAGAGTGTTAAGAGAAACTATGCGTATTCTAAACTCCAAAAACTGTATCAGTCAACTTTCATTATCCCTTGATAAGGGAACAAAAAAAAAATTCTAGATTTATACTTTTTTTTTTTCAAGATGGGTTTGCGGTTTGGGTTTTTTCTTCTTTTGGGTGTGTTTTTTTGTGGTTTCCTTGTCGGACAACCTTGTTTGTCTCTTGATAAGGGAAAAAAAGAGTTCGTAAGTGTTGCTGGGTTCAGTCTGACCTTGCCAAGTGCGGTGTGTGCGGTTGTCGGTATAGGTTGAAAGTTAGGTTACACAGTGAAGAGGGCGAGGAGGTGTTTCGCATTGTGATGGAGGTCTGGGACGTGCATATAAGGCGATGATTGTTTAATAAATTTCAAGCTGTGTTAGAGACTTCGTTGCTCTGTTCGTTTTTTTATTTTCCTGCGTCTCAGGGTTACTATGGAAGCTATCAAGCCGCTCCTAAACGTTGGTATCGCCAGCTCGACTTCAGTGCATGGATTGAATGTGGAAATGTAGCTTTGGGGTCTTACATATGGGACAAGGGATGTACCCCTCTGCACCCCCTATTTTTTAGTGAACGCCAGTGTGAATGCAGCATAAAAGGAGCTCTAAAGTCGCAAAAAAAATAAATAAATTATATTTTCAAGTTGCACGGTGTTTGGATTGTCTCTCTGTATCAGAATGAAGTCGAGCGAAGACATCATTTCTTATTAGGGCTTTCCCGGTGCCACGGGAAATCTCGAGGGATATTAGACGCGCGTAGGCTACGCACGTTCTCCAATTTTTCGAGCTCAATTTCGCGACTTCGGGGAACAAAACTTTCGCGAAATATTGATCTTACGAAATCACATCTGCAGTCTCACTGGATGCTCATTTCTATATCGGGAAACTTGGCGGCCGTGAACCACCGGTCGGCCCACAAATACAGGATGTCCCCGAAAAACTTTACAGGGTTCTTTTCACCGCAAAATTAAACTAAGCATCGCCCAACGCTCATTCTCCGCCCAAAGGTTGCGCTAAGTGTAAAAAAAAAATGTCCCCGGAAAAAATTTCAACGGAAAAGATGTCCCCGGAAAAAAGTCCCCGGACAAAATGTCCCAGAAAAAAAAAAGGCCTCAGGTGGGAAGTAGGACAAAATGTCCCCAAAGGATTCTCTATCTCTGGGTTTCCTTGATCCTCATGGCCTTCGGGCAATCTGGTCATACGTCCTTGGGAAAAAAAAAAAAACACCCTGTGGAAAGTAGAAAAACAAAAACAAAAAAAGGGCCCCAACAAATAGGGGAATATACGATTCCCCGAGGTACACATCGCGACACTGTTAGCGCGAACACGACATCGGCGCATTTTCACATTTTACTTAGAAAGAGTATTAGTGGGAACGGAATTTTACCGTCTGCACTAGCTATATCCTCAAATGAGCACTTTAAGTACCTATTACAACATTGGTAACAACCTTTCGTTTTTATCAAAAGAAAAAAAAAGAGAACGAAAAAAAAACAACTAGCGATCGCTTGTTCGTGCTAACAGTGTCGCGCTTTTACTTATTCGGAAATGGTGCACAAGTACCTTTTCAAATTTTCCCAAACACAGTAATCTCGTTCTGGCTAGAAGTGTTATAAATCTTTATTTCGCAACGAAGAAAAACACCCAATAATTTGGTTTTGGCAAACACAATAATTTGGTTTCCAAAACACCCCACAATAGAATATTTCAGTTGCTTTGTGTGACTTCCAGTCTCCCTTTCTGCCTCTAGGTGGGTCAGGTCATTTGCGACCGGATAATGACAGGACCATCCGAAGGCCATGAGAATCGGGGAAAACCCAGCAATAGAGAACCCTTTGGGGACATTTTTTCCTACTTTCCACCTGTGGCCTTTTTTTCCGGGGACATATTTTCCGGAGACTTTTTTTCCGGGGTCTTTTTTTCCGGGGACATTTTTTCCGGGGACGTTTTTTCCTGGAACATTTCTTCCGGAACCCGGTTGCGCTAGAGCCTAGGGGTCCGAACCAGATGCCGAATTTTCAGCCAGAATCGATATCTTATTGAAATGTTATAACTTATAAGTGATTTTCAGAAAATTTCAATGGGAAAATGGAGCCCGATTTCGCCCGTTTTCGGTTTCCGGCGCCTTAGAGCTCCAAGTATTCGAGAGCACCGTCGGCCGCCATTGTCTCATGGACATTTTCGAAAAATCCCTTAGAATTTTGGCATCTTGTTCTCAGGTTCGGACCTCTAGCACTACCTTTGGACAAAGAATCAGCGTTCGGCGATGCGTAGTTTATTTTTGCAATAAAACACACAAAAAAAAAACATTTTTTTTTTTGGGGGGGGACGATTTTTTACAATGCTTTTTCACATCTTCGTGGCGAGCGAAAATCGAAAATTAGTATTAAAACGCTACTTCCCGAGTGACGAGGCGCCACCAATGTAGTATATCGACTCAAACAGGATCATATTTGCTCAAGCATCGTGGGATGCGAAGAGTCATATCCCCGCCCCCTCTCCCCCCCTTCCCCTTTCCTTAAAGCCCGATTCAATTTCTGATCACATGACCGTCTTCGTTGGGACAAGATACCTATAAAGAAACAAACAAACTCCGTTTTAACTATTTCTTGCTGCGTTGTCAAGGCTAGCGTATACTTCCACAGTGCTGTAGCCTAGCAGCACCTGTAGCCCGCACTACCGCGAGAACACATGGCTTCGTGTTGCGTTTGATTCGCGCGCGCTCTTGTGCGAAAGAGACGGGAAACGAGACTATGCGCTCGCACAGCTAGCTTTGGTGGCGTTACAGCACCTTGGAAGCTACGCCAGCCTTGACTACGCCATAAAGATTATAATCTGCGCTAGAGGTTCAGCTGGCGCTCGTGTGCTGCTGCCAATTGAAATCCACAGTAACCAGTCTAAAAATGACCTCCGGTAATGCGTGTCTTTGGGAAACGCGCACATATTTTCTCTCTGCGCTCGATTATAAGAAAAAAAATATGAATAATTCTAACACGGTAAATCGTTTATCGCATTTATAAATCACACATACAAAAATATGTAAGTTATAGAGGTATTTTTAGTTGTCGATTTTACGGCGTAAAGCAGAGTGCTAACCTAGCTAAATAGACGTGTATATTACAGGTTTATGTTTGAGATTGTAGCCGCAGTCTGGGTATTTGTCCATGAAAACGCGACAAAAGATCACATTCACTTAAATAAACTGTTGACAGCACTCAAGGCGGAAGCGACGCTATTGCGTCAGGTCAGAAGAGCAGACGGCAAACAACGGGATGAGCTCCAGTGTATAGACCAGGGGTGGCCAGGCTGACCCGACCTAAGAGCCGCAAATAAAACCACAAAACTTTCAAGAGCCGCGGGGGGGGGGGGGAGGGACAAATTCTTGTTTAGATTAATAAACGAAACTCGGACTACTTTCAATCTATCTGAGTCAAAAGCAGTCCAACTGTACGTAGGTAGCAGTAGCACAAAACTACCAAACGGCAACCTGTCTGCGGCTTTAAAACGCGTTCCATTTCTCTTTCTGGGGAAGTGGAAGTGGTCGTATGACCGGGAGGGAGGCGGGGGAAGGGGGGGGAAGGGAGGGGAGGGGGCCTCGAGCCGCACTTTAACACGCCAAAAGCCGCATGCGGCTCGCGAGCCGCAGTTGCCACCCCTGGTATAGACTCTGCGAATAAAGTTCTGTTCTTCTTTAACGTGAAACGTTCTTTCGCTCGTGAGGAGTATGCGGTCGCCCCATATAGTGAAGTCCAAAAAAATCGACCTCGAAGCTCGACGCTGATTGGCTGGTGGAAAGGTCTCGTGAAAAGCGCTCATTGGCGGATTCCGGTGAGTATAAGAGGTTCTGGAAAAATGCCAGGCTTTAAAACCCGACTAGCCACAGTACCTTCATTCCAGGAACTGCTATCGAGTTTCTATGCCGTGTGTTAAGTTATCTGATGAAGAGCGCCGTGAGCGCCGGGCTCGGTGACATTCCGGAGCGATACCGGAACATTTCACGCGTAACAGCCCGGCAGTTTGCTACAAAATATGTTTTTCATCTGCGAATGCACGAATGCGAAGATTGTCTTGTGCCATCGTTCAAAATAGGCTCATATATTCCAAAGCTTAAAAAAAATACCGGGAAGCCCCTACACTGTACACGACATATACCTGGTGGTCCGGTGGCTAACAGTGGGCGGTGGCGGGGATGGCCAAAGGCGGTCGAAAGTTATGAAATAATAATAATAATAATAATAATTATATTAATTATTATGATTTATTTTTACTGGATAAATTCGAAGATGACACAGGGCCGGTTCGTCAAAGCCAGGAAGGGGTTGTGGGACTGAACCAGGTTAGCACTAATGACAGAGCTAGTAAAAACAAAAAAACAAAAAAAAAACCAACCCAGAATATTTTAGGAAATGTTCACTTAAACTGAAGCAGTTAAAGAAAAATATTTCAGCCCTTTCATTCTGGTGAAGAAGGAAGACCAGCGAGGGCTGTACTATGGTGGCTTCTGTTCTCGGCAGCGTTCCAGGTGAGCGATCTGCTCTTCTTTCGCAAGGGATTCGTAACCACTCGACGCAGTGGAACTCGAGGCGATAGCGGCTTCGTGGCGTTTGCGCAGCCATTCCCGCTGCTGCGCGCGTCGCCGCTCCTTCCGCTCCCGCTCTTCTTCCTCCGAACGAACGGTACGCGGCCGACCCATCGTGAGTCCAAATACGCGGACGCCGGAGAAGAAGGGAATTGTGGCGACATTCCCCGTCGCACGCGAGTGAGGGTGACGGTGAACTGGCACGAGTGCTCATAGATGGCGGTAGCTGTCTGGAGTCTTGTGTCGACAAGCCGCTTGTCCGCGGACACGATGGTGGGGAAACTAGCCCTTAACAGCTTCGCTGTAAAGATGTTACACACGAACGTCACACATCAACAGGTAACATTTGCATACGATGGCACTGAAAACAATTAAAATGTACTCACATTATGCATACCAACAACGACGGGTTTGTTTGCCTGTACAACGACTACATAAATAATATTGCTCGCAAAATAAAAAAAGTTCACTGATCTTCATCGTCTAAAATATCTTACTTTAAGCTTTTTTGAGCTTCTTTTTATGTCTGAAAAGTTGGGCACTAAAGAATTCAATAAAGACGCTTTGCAGTAGCTGTGCCTGGGCGCCGCCATAACCACCCTTCAAGTTTTTGTTTCCTCTTATTCCATTTACTTTACTTCATCGTTACCATTAAATTCCAGGTCATTGCCATTTTATATTTTATTGCGTCCTTCTCTTCAGCGTTGACCTTTGTGGAGGCTCGTCAACAACCGTTTCAGTGGCTCAGGATCTCGGTAAATGAAGAGAAGGTCCGCAGTCGCGGCTGTAATCTGGCACGTGTGCAAGCGTCTATATATGTGGAACATGAAATGAACTCATGTTTTGTACCGTAACGAGTGTAGTAACTCGGAACGAGATACCTTGAAACGACGCACAAGTTTCGTAAGGCGGGGTGAAGATATTTGAACTCATCATTCCAATTGTGATTGAGTACTACTGTCCTGCAAAACAAAGATTGAAAGATAAGCATTGACAGTGTTTGGAAGAAATCTAAATTGGATGGTGTTAGGTTGTAACCAGTGGCGTAGCCAGGAATCGTTTTCGGGTTGGGGGCGGGGGGGCTGAGGTTGCTGGGATGTCCACGACTTGGGGTGAGGAGAGGGAGGGGGGTCAAAATGCATGTGTAGAATATAGGGTTTGCTGGAATTTAGGGGGGGGGGGGTGCTGAAGCCTCCATAAGCCCCCCCCCCCCCTGCTACGTCCCTGGCTGTAACATACATTTATTGAAATTACCTTTAAGATGCAGTCCACCTTTGCTTGCCATAAACTCGAAGATCTGCCAAGAATAGTTAAGCCAAAGAGCAGGGGTGGCCAAGCTGACCCGGCCTAAGAGCCGCAAACAAAACCACAAATCTTCCAAGAGCCGCGAGGGGGGGGGGGGTGCAAACTTTTGTCTAGAGAAAGAAACGAAACTCGAACTACTTTCAATCTATCCGGGTCAGAAGCAGTCCAACTGTACGGAAGGTAGCAGTAGCACAAGATCACCAAACTGCAACTTGTCTTTCAATTTAAAACACGTTTCATTTCTCTTTTTGGGGAAGTGCTCGTGTGACCGGGAGGAAGGCGGGGGAGGGGGGGAGGTTAGGGGGGGAGGACGTGAGCCGCACTTCAACACGCGAAGAGCCGCATGCGGCTCACGAGCCTGGCAGCTGGCCACCCCTGCCAGAGAGCAAATTGCTGTAAACTGAAGAATAAGCCACTTGCTTACGCACACTTAGTGGTGTAAATGTTTTGATGTAATAAATTAGGCCGGAAACACCTCTTAACTTAGAACATATTTTTGTGAGATGAGAGCTCCACGATAGATCCGAATAAGAGTAATCCAAGGTAATTTACAGTGTCTGAATAAGAAATTTTATCACAGGGCCACACGATTCATTGTGATGTATGTAACAATAAATGTGTATTTAAGGAAACAACTTTTAAAGGATTGTGAAAGCAGACTAGTTTGGTTTTTGAAATATTGATGTCAACGAGATTACGTGCAAACCAGTCTATCTTGATGTGAAAAGCGTTGGAGGATATCAATTGATGTTGAATAGAAAATATAACGTGTCAGTAGCAGAGACATCATCAGCGTTTTGGTAGAGACATGCAGTTAAAAACTGCAATACACATATAATTAGCATAAATGTAGTACAACAGCGGTGAAAGTACAGAGCCTTGTAAAATACCAGATAAAAAAAAAGCTTTTGAGCAATGCAAAGTTTTAGCTGAAAGGGAACCTGTTAAACAATTCCATCTAATTTAACGCCCGTGGTTTGGTCCCACCTAGCATTATTAGGTTTATCGCCCGAGGATCTTTCTGGCATAATTAGCGAAAACGCTTTTTTTGTTGTTTCCATTATCAGCAGTCTCATGTTAGTTCCTAGGTGTGCCGTCATGGTGTCCGCGACGACGTATTGTCACGTGACGTCTGAATGTCACGTGACGTCATGACATCATGTGACTCAACGTGTCACCTGACGTCATTAAGTCGCGTCAGTCACTGTGCAACGCGAACTGACGTGACAATGTCACGTCATGGAGTCAGCTGACGCCATGTAACAGGTGACGTGATGCGCCGCGTGACTTCAGAGTCATGTCCAGCGGTGTGACGTCAGCGGCATGACGTAAAGGTGGAACCCTTTGGAAAAGTGCTGAAAATGGCCCGCGTCGATATGGAGTGCAGTTGGCGCGAAACCCGCGAAGTGTCCCACAAACTGAGTAAAAAAAACAAGAAAAAAAAACGGATACTTGCTTCGATTGTACCAGAGGAGGTGGCAAAGAAATAATTGATAAGACTGGCAGTTGCAAGTGAATTAGAACCAGAGGCATCTTGAAGGATGTTTTTTTCTTTTTTAAATCCGGCTAGACATTTTACAATTTATTGATTAATGACCAGGTTTTCAATGAGCTTTTCTGAAAATCGCAGAATTGTTTTTGACAATAAATTCGTTTAGCCGAGGGAATAAGCACACTAACTTTTTAGCGGATAATTCGAAATTCTTTTTTCAGACTTCGGTTGTGTGGCGAGCGACGACAACGCTTTCAGGCTACTTTTTTAAGTTTAATGGCGGATAGTATGTCATTACTGAACCAACTTTGATTTTAGAGCGCAGCTCTTAGGCGCTTATTTCCAGGTTTCGTGGCGTCAGCGTAGGCGTCGCCGTCAGCGCAACCGGTCCGCTAAGTTCAGCGGGAAAATTGACGTCACGTCACCTCAACACCAATTCAATTCCCCGCTAAATCTAGCGGGAAATTCGGTTTCTGCGCTAGTTTTAGCGGACAAATTCATTTTATCCGCTAAATTTAGCGGGAAAATTTACGTCACGTGACCTCAACAGCAATTTCATTTCCCGCTAAATTTAGCGGGGAACTGAGTGGTGTTGAGGTCACGTGACGTCAATTTTCCCGCTAAATCTTGAAGAGAAACTGAGTTTGTTCATAGGTGACGTGACACCAAGTCACGTGACGTCATTTTCCCCGCTAAATTAAGCGGGAAACTGGAATAGAGGAGGAGGAGGAGGAGGGAGGAGGGTTCGGAGGAGGGAGAGGGTCATACCCTCCCCTCCTCGTCCTCAAGAGCTGCGCTCTAATTTCGCATAACAGAGATTTGTAAACGTCTTCCATTTTTTTTTCTTTCTTTGCTTCAAAAACACACACACAACAGACACGCACACACACTCTTTTTTCGAGGCATTAAAAAACTGCAGAAACAACAGAACAGAAGAATGTTCGAATTTCTGGAGTTAGCTTACAGATCTCTGAAAAGTAGCCCAGTCGTATTCGGATGCGTATTTATCAAAAAGTCTTATCGACAGTGATTTCAAGTCGACGAATATAAGTATCTGGTTCACTAGAAACCTGTCCAAGAAATTTGAAATGAGATGTTAGAAAGTAGTGCTTCTATAGTTTCTTGATTAATCATTGCTGGTTTTATTGTTGACGATGGTGTTCTCTAGCTAATATTGTCAATCGATGAGCTTACCAGTCGGTCACCAAAAGCAGACATGTACACGTTACCCTCAAAAAGTAACTATATAGCGTTACTCGTTACTTGAACAAAAAGTAACTAAATACGTTACTCGTTACCGATTCTCAAATGGAACGCGTGAGTTACCTCAAAAGTAACGAGTTACTTTTCACGTTACTTTGACGACCAAATGCACAACTGTTTTTGTTTCATGGTTTATTGTTTTCCTTTTAGTAGTCGTTACGCCTAAAGGAGCTGTGCAACGATTTTAACGTTGAAAGAATTGGCGTTTTCTACTTTTGACATTGTTCACGTTGTCACAAAGGACAGAAAACACAACTCCTTCCTTCGAAATGTTGCGATTATGCCGCGTAATCGCGAGGCAAAAATTTGAATATTCCTCAACCTGCAGCCACGAGCGGCGGCCATGAGAAACACGCGGCACGACGTCAATGGGGAATCTTGTAGAAAGATAGCAAGTTGTGCGAATACCTGCTCGATAAAAGGTAACTTTTCTATAAATCTTGTCGTTCCAACACAAATATAAATGCGTCAAAAACCGGGTATCATCGACAAAACTTTTTTTATACGGAGTTTCAGTGGTGCCATCTATCCTGGGTCCACAAAACCGTCAGCAGCGGAACAGCCGCCAGAAGCCGGAGGAGGAGGGGGGGGGGGGACGGGGTCGGACGGGTATGGCCGGATCCGGATGAGACTTTCCTCTTTTCACCAGCACGTGGTCACGCGGTCGCGAGCGGATGAGTCCTCGCTTCCTCGCTGCTCACTGATGGCTGTAAAAGAGAGCTTCACCGGAACCCGCGCCTTCCCTATTGACGTCACAGCGCACCTGACTCGGAAGTTAGTGAAGGAGTTGAGAGGCGCCGCAAACCTCAATCTTTGTCCATTTTTAAAATAAAAACTAGGACATGCAGGTAAAAGCGGTTTTTTGTTCTTTACTTCAGGAAGGTCGAGGCACCAACTCCCAGATTAGTTAAGCAAAGCACTGAAACGGTTGCACAGCTCCTTTAAGCAGTAGCTGCCTTTCGAAGCTTTTATCAGTTATGTTTCCCCGCTTCCTTGAAAATACATCTCCGGCGACGCGGAAGAGTCGTTCTATACCTATATCGACGCGCTCGAAGGAACGGCAGTGTTGTGCTTCATCAAGAGCTGGTGAATCTTTGAGAACTGCGCCTTCATTGAGGACAGCGGGTAATGGGTTCTGTGCCTTCCCGTGTCCGTAACCTCCGGGTTTACATTCGGTCCGTACCCGGTTCTAGAAGGTTCAACCAACGAACCTTATTGTGTTCGCCGGGTGAAGGACATTCCCAGCTGTAGAGTTCAGTACAGCAACGTTTATCGCTGGACACATCAGTCGAAGTGTTCGACTGACGTGTTGAGCGATATACGTTGTTGTACTGTTATACTGTTTAGTTGTTTTCGGGTTGCCCATTCGTCTTTGTCGCAATAGACGCATACTCGTGTTGGAATAAAAACAAGGCCGTTTAAGCGGTGTTGTACACGTTACTCCTCAAAAGTAACGAAATACCGTTACTCGTTCCTTTTCTAGAAAAGTAACTAAATACTAGGGCTGGGCGATTGATCGATTAACCTTCCGATTAATCGATTAAGGCTTTAATCGCGATCAAATTTTTTAACCGGTTAATCGGTTTTTTAATCGGTACTCAAAAGAAGTCAGTTCCCAGCCAAGTGCTATGAGCAAGGTTCAATTCTCGCGCTCGCGAAGCGTCACGTGTTCGAGGATATACATTACAGTTCTGCCGAGGCCAGACAAACAAGCCGGGCCCGCAATTGATCCCCGCGCGACCGCGAAACTTCACGTGTTGAGGATCTATTACACATCCTGCCCAGGCAAGACAAACAAGCAGAAAAACAAGCTGGGAAACTAACAACGCCAAGGTTACTTGTTCCAGTATTCGGCACGTAAAAATGGACGAGTTCCCGAGTATGAAAGGCAATCTCGCTGGAAAGTTTGGGTTTTAAGTAAACTCCAGCGGTGAAGTTTTTAACTCGAAGGAAGTCCACTGCATCATCTGCAAAAAGCCGTTTTCGTACACTGGAAGCGTAAGTTCGCTTCAGTATCGCCTACGAGCGAAGCACCCATGTAGCTGCAGCAAGGACCATCCGCCAAAACGCAGACAACAATCAACGCCTTCTCATCAAGATTCCTTTCTCTGAAAAAAAAAAGAAAGCATCGCTCAAGCTTTGACTTCTTGTTTTCCTGTCGAAGAATGTGGACAAACTTCTTTGTCTTCGGAGCTGGAGCAAAAATATCTGTTTTTGAATCGTTGAACTATATGTATCCTCAATTCTAAATGTCCTTTGCGCCGTGTAACAGAGAGTAAAATAAGTCTTCAAAGGCAAGACGAGTTGCTGCATTCTTTTTAATATATTATTTATAAAAATTAACGCAACCGATTAATCGATTAATTAATCGATTAAAGGGTGGCGATTAATCGGGTTAAAATTTTTAATCGATGCCCAGCCCTACTAAATACGTTACTCGTTACCGAAAATAGTAACTAGGTAGAAGTAACTCGTTACTTGTAACGCGTTACGTACATGTCTGCCAAAAAGTTATCTTGTTAGAGCGAGAATGGAGGCGGAAATTTCATAGACAGCAAACAAGGTGAGGTACTCAAAAATGAGTGATTTCGAGGGTTTCAGCAGAGCAGTGTTGATGTCTCCTCTGGTACAAAGGGTTGAATTCGCCGCAAAGATTGAAGACAATTTCTTAGCTCGAAGAGAAACCCAGGAACGCTTTCAGAAAGGGGGGCGGGGGTCTATATAAAGTCAGTAAGTAGATGTCATAAGCAGAAGTAAAGATACGAAGTGCTATCAATCATCAAGAAAGAAATGAAACGTTTTTACGTGAATAAAATACTGCAGATTTTAGGAAAATAGCAATACCGCCACCACGTTTTTGTCTCGAGCTACAAAAAAGCTCTTGGATCCAAGTAGCACATAGGCGTCAACATCGTCATTGTGAATATTAACTTTTGTGAAAACAAGCAAATCACCAACTGGAAGCAGGCAGTATATGGCTAGTCCCAGTGCTTATGCAAACTTCTGATATTAACGTAGAAGGAAACAAAATAATTACCCCAATTTGACTGGAAGTTTTGTGAGCATGACTTAAGGTTTGTAAAGTGTAAACAGAATGGCCATAAAGTCTAGAGAATTTGCTCCAAGAAGTAACACTAGTTATTCTAAGTAAAGGAGAGCCCTCCTTTTGTTTTGCAGAAACACCTATGGCGAATCCACATGAACTTAAACCCTGTCTCTTTACCACTAGTTCTCGCCATCCAGAAGACCCTTACGCTGGTGTCCGTGAGACTGTCGGTGAAATACAATCGAGGCTGTGAATCTTCTCGTGTTATAGCCCAAGCGGCCGCGATGCGTCATCCACCGCTCTTTCAGAGGTAATGGGAAAAACGAACCAGGATAGGCGGCACGACATCACGCCGGGAAGGCAGTGCACTGTCTCAACTTGAGAAAGCTGAAAGACCTCAATTTTTGTCTGCTCAGCTAAGCTTTCGAAAATGTCTCCAAGATTCTGTAATAAGGTGGAGAACTGGGCCAGTTGGTTGACGTTATACATGATGGGGAAAAACAGCTAAGAAAACACGGACTACGAAGAGGAACACACACGACACAGCATTGTCCTGTCGTGTGTGTTCCTCTTCGTAGTCCGTGTTTTCTGATCTGTTTTTCCCCATCATGTCAAGATTCTCTTTGGGAGAAAGGGGTATTTCGTGGATTTCAATGTTGCTTTTGCGACTAAATTGATCAGAGTCGTTCTGGACGGCTTTTAGTTGTTGGATCTCGAGCGCCTGATTGGCTATGATTGGTCGCAAGGCAGTTTTCTAAAACTGAAGAATCTTGATTACATTGTATCGAGCTTCTTCTGAAGCTATAGTCGAATCGTACTGAGACGACACGAAGTTCAGGGACTCTTGCATCTCGGCCATTGTGTCGCGCATAGTATCTAGAGCTTGCTTCACTGATAGGAGGGCATCCATTTTGGGGTGCAGCTCGTTGAGTGTGTCAACGGCGACTTTCGAAGAAACCAGAAGATCGAGTTATTGGTTTCCCGTTGCTAGGTGCGCCAAAAAATGTAGTGGGTTCAGCTTGAGAAGATGAAGGCTCGATGTGTATATCCGATTTGGCAGGTCCTCCACAGCACGCGAGGCATGAACACTTCTCAAGCTTGGCAGTGCTCATGCCAATAAAGTTCCCGTCGGCGATGCCAGCGTACTCCTCCAAATGATAAAAGCGAGAGCAGCCAGCGCATTTCATGCTCCTGCTGTCCAGTGACAAAGGTTTGGAGCAAATACCGCACAGTTCAGAATCGACCATGGTATTAAGAAGAAGACAACGAAAAATATACCCAAGAAGGTAGACGGTAGAGACGAATATCAAAGAAACTGCACAGTAAATGAAGGGTTTCAAGCTCACCGTGAGAAGACATGCACTCGAGGAGCAGGTGACTCTCGTCGCCGACACCGTGAACTTGATTAGTCGTAAGGACAGGAGTCTCGGGATCCCAAGATGGTGTGTTGACACTTGCCAAGTGGTATGATGGGGACTCACTGCTGCAGCCAGGAAGTCCTCCGTGAGTTGTTGAGCACAAAGTACTTGAATGGAGGCAGGACTATCGGAGGCTGTCCGGACAACTTTTGTCCTGCTGCACATCACGTTCTTTGGTCACGGCACTTTGAGCTCCTGTGCTCTTAGGAAGGGTGTCTAAAGGCAAGGCTCAAGGAAGATGCGGTATCTACCAATTGCTCGGCCTCAGCGCCTTGCTTCAAGTTATGTTATATATTTCATTGCAAGTAGGTCGAATGCAATAGTGAATATGATGCGTGGTTTTCTTTTTACATTTGTCTTTAATGCATCATTGTGGTAAATAAAACAGACAATGTATAGCAGTAGAGACGTTTTTATAGTAATTCTTATTTCCATTCTTTAGATGATATACATTAGAACAAAGTGTGTAATGTGTTAATGTGAACCTCCTTGTATATTCCTTATAGCCTATAGGCTTCCAGAAAACGTCCAGCACCACGGATCTCCGACGATGCAGCACCAAGGCCATGCTCTAGTGATCACACCGACTTCGGTAGAGGTTTCCCAGAAGTAAACGACAATGTATAGACAGAAAATCTATATTCGGCAAAAAAAAAAAATTACAAAATGCTTCGCAAAAAAAAAAAAGCTAGAAATTTTTGAATCTTTTTTTGAAATGTCTAAAGAAGGAGCGTGCCCAGACTGGTGAGCTCGAACTAAAAATGGAAGCGCCCGAAGCCTACGTCTACGTGAGCACACTCTTCCCTCTACCTTCTGTGAGCTCTCTCAGGTGTTGGTTTAAAGTTGTTTGAGGGTGACCTGGATTCACAAAGGAATTATTAGGAGAGCTGCAGCGACGACGTGCGAACTCTTCTGTGCTGGAGAAGCTGTGTGTCGTGATGCCGGACGGGATGTCTATAAAAGAAGTAAGCTTGGACGTCTCAAAGGGCAGGATCATCGGGTATGTCGATTTTTGCCAAGGGGTTGGCCCGGATGTGTTCTGTCGAAGCGCCCATGACGACATAGGAGATGGTCGTACGCCTCGCATCACCATAGAAGATCCCGTTTGGCTATTTTCTGATAAATGGGTTATCAACGTTGTTCCTCCAGAGCCTCTTTGTAGACAGCGTCGTCGCCCTTGAAGAGTGCGATCTTCTCGTCAAGGCCGTGGTGTGCGACAGATTGGGTGGAAACGTCGCCATGGAAAATCTGATGGGCTGCCAGTTTCACGTGAAACCATCTATGAAAACATGAAGACGACTTTCAAGTACCCGACTCGACCAATCGAGGAGGTGCATTTATATATTTGATGCCTGCCATGCCTTCAGGCTTCTCCGTAACCTGCTTTGAGACAAGGAGGTGCTGAAATTAGCAGCCTATGCGGTAAATACTGACTATAATTTCTTTCTGAAACGTACGAGTACCACTACATAATGAAGAAGACTGGCTTTGAACCCCGAGAACCGGAAACAAACACACAGCCTCTAAGCGGGATGTAGTATGGGCCTTTATTCCGTACGCTCCAGTCTTGAGGTTCAAAATTGGGAATCCACTAGCTCACTTGAAAAGCCACCATCT
>JAZHYW010052974.1:0-37627 GCA_037355805.1 Ixodes ricinus | reverse complement strand
CATCGTCGATGTAAACTCGAACGCCCGGTAGGCCATCGAAGATCTGTGACATTGTCTTCTGAAAAACCTCCGGTGCAGACGAAATTCCGAACGGAAGACGCTTGAAACGGTATCGTCCAAACGGAGTGCTGAACGTGCAGATGCGTGACGTTTCTTCATCCAGGGGATCTGGTGGAAACCCGCATTGGCATCTAACCTTGAGAAAAATCGCGCGCCAGCCAGCTCCGCTTCGATGTCCTCTCTTCTCGGCATTTCGTAATGCTCGCGCTTCAGGCTTTCATTGACAAATCTGGGATCCATGCAAACTCGTAGTTTGTTGTCTTTCTTGCGAACCACGACGAGCGGGCTGACCCAGTCTGACGGTTCCTCCATTTTGACTATTATTCCTGCCTTCTCCATTCTGGACAGCTCCTGTTTGAGAGGTTCTTTCAAAAGCTGTGGTACCCGACGGGCTGCTTGAATGACTGGCTTTACTCCGTCTTTTAGAACCATTTTATACTCTTTCTTGGTGCATCCGAGGCCATCAAATAGTCTTGGAAAGGTTTGCGCGATCTTATTTGCATGGTCATTGGCACCTGTCACGGTGTTGACATGGTTGATTAGCCCAAATGACTCACATGCTCTGAGACCGAGAAGTGCCTGGCTAGCTTTCTTAACGATGAAGAAGTCCAGGCTTGCTTCTGTTCCATTGACCTTGACCCGCAGCTCTGCAATTCCAATGTGCCCGATGATACCTCCGCTGTAGTTGCGAAGTACCGCCCTCGACGGTTTCGGCGCACTTGCTCCCCTTAGTTTCTTGAAAGTCGATAACGGTAGCAGGTTCGCTTGTGAACCAGTGTCTGCCTTCAGTTGAACTTCTCTGCCAGAAACGATCGCTGGTATGATCCAGTCAGCACTGCCATTTCCGATCTCCAAAACTGAAAAATCGTCGTGGTTACTCACTTTGTCGACTGCGGTCTTGGATTTGCAGCAAGCCGAGAAGTGATTCTTTTTTCGGCATACGTGGCATGCTTTGCCGTATGCGGGACATTTCCGAGGCTCGTGGTACGTGTTGCACCTTCCACATTGCTTGGTCTTGGAGCGGGCTTGTCCTTTCTGCTTGGCTATAGGAGCCACGCTCTTCTCTGTGTTGTCCCAAGTCTTTTGCCTTTCCTTGGCTACTTCAACCGCTTGGCAGAGTGTGATTGTCTTCTCCAAGGTCAGGTTATCTTCGCGAAGGAGCTTTTCGCGTACTCGCGTGTCGGTGACGCCATAGACAATCTGGTCGCGAATCATAGAATCGAGCAACTGCTCAAAATTGCATGTTTGAGCTTTTAGCTTTACGTCTCGAAAAAATGATTCGAACGACTCGCCTTCTGCTTGCATCCGAGTCCTGAATTTGTAGCGTTCGTAAGTTTCATTGCATCTTGGAGTGCAATATTCTTCGAACTTTGTCACCAGGACGCTGTAGCTGGTTCTTTCTTCGTCTGTCAGTCCAAAGGTGTTGAAGATTTCGATGGCTTCGGCACCCGCGACGTGGAGGAAAATTGCCGCCTTCTGTTTGTCGTTGCGTGCCTTAGCCGGCTCGGTGGCGGCTAGGTAGAGCTCCAGGCGCTGCTTAAAGACCGACCTACGGAACCATTTTCCGCAAGGTAGGAAAATGCTCCTCGCGCCCCTCCTCTTCTCACCCTCTCCCAAAACTCACGTGATGGCAGGGGTTTCTTTCCTGTCGGCTTTTCCTGTAGGGATAATCCTCAAAATGAGCGGCTAGCTGCGAGCACGACAACGACCTTCAGACTTCCAGGTGTCTTCCCCTCGTTGACGCGGGCACGCTCAATCCGCGAGACTGAGAGAGCCAGCGCGACCGAACGCTTTTTTCTATGAGCTGCAGGCCCGAGGCCGCTCGGTCGGTGGAGATCTAGAGGCCGTGATATGCTGGTGTCGTTCCAGCAGCCACCCTCTGGCATTGCGCGGCTGCTGGAACCATCCCCGTGTCTTCACAAGGATTGGCTTGCGCAATAAAGGCTTCAGATCATCGATAATCCATTTCTTTCCGAAACATATAAATCAGGTTGCTTTCCCTAACCCCTTCACTACTGTTCGAAACATATATCTCCTCTCGTATGTTGTTCATCCTATTTTGCACTATTTTGCGTATTTATTCTTCCTTACCTCTGCTTGATGACTGTTTTATAAGTGGATAAAGGCCTTTAAATATTGGCGCCGGCTTGCGCGATCAACGCTGTACCGGATTTATCCATTATTGGACAAGATTGGCGTTAGGAGGGTGGAGGAAGCAAACCAAAATTCTGGCTTCTAATGAAGACGGCGCAGTCGTAAGATAGGTTTTTGCTTCTCCCGCCTCCACAACGCCCCATCGTTTGCACTATCACAACTTCTCAGTAACCTAGCTGTATACCACATTTTACTCATAGTTACTATAGATGTGGCCCCACAGGCTTTCCCGTTATGAGCGAGACGACTTTTTAATGACTGGCGACTCTCCTGAGTGAGAATAAATATTATCACCTTCCCAGAACAACCACTCTTTTCTCCCCCTCCCCCCCCCCCCTTTCCCGAGTTGGGGAGATATTAGGCCACTCCAGGAAGCAGCCTGCACACAGGGATTTTTGGCGCTACTCATTCTCAACACATTCGAACGTGGAAGTAAACACGTCGCATGAACGACGCCCAGTTAATTCGCAACCTAAATAACGTGGCTCTACTGTTGGGACCCAATCAATTTCATCATCAATCACTATTTGTTATGATTTCATGGTGAAAGTATGTTCGTCGTGATGCCACAGAAGTGATCGATTCAAAGGGAGAAATAGGTCCTCGTATTTATTTTGCGGAAATACTCGCTCCTGTGACGCTCTAGTGCTTAAGGTCAAAGCGCCCGAGGCAGTGCGTAATACTTTACAACTGTCGTTGACGATGAAATATTTGTGGGAAGTGCATAAAATTTTTTACACCGTAGCACCCTAAACAAAAGCATACCTAAACACAACAAAATGTCGCAATCGCAAAAAAAAAAAAATATCAGCCTGCGAAAATTGTCTTTCTTCCCCCCCCTCCCCCCCCTTTCTCTATTTTTTTTCCGCGCCACTACAAAGATTAGCGGCCGAGCAACGAATTTCCACCAAAAACCTCGCTTCTTGGAGAAAGGACTCTAGGGTATATGGTAGTGAACCTGTCAGGGAGTTTGTAGAAATAATAGGCGACCATTGAATCTAGCCTTCTGCACAAATCAAGCTAGGGATATTTCCATTTTCTAACCACGTGATTAGAAGGCAAGACGCTGGGGGTAAATCATGTGCACTAACATGCTGCTTCTAAGAAAGAGTACCAGATTTGTAGGTCATGTTAATTTAGATGTAAATAGTTTAAATCACTGTGCACAAACATTTGCGGTCTGGAGAATGGCATGGAAGCATGGAAGAAAGCAGCTTGCTGGAAATAGAAGTCTCAATTGCATTGCACTGATGTAAGAAAATATCACGTATTTTTGTCTTATTTCTCTTCGAAAATAAATACAGCGTTTAGAAACCGAATGCTGTGGGTTTGGGGCGCCGAAAGGACATAAAAAACTAGGACAACCTGAACAATACGAGGCGCCTTGCGTCACTCAGCTTGCCCTGGTTTCATGTTTTTCTGGAGCCTTTCAAAAGGGAATGAAAAATCAGCAGAACCCATCCTTTGGGAATGATTATCTACGTTAATGCGAATAGCATCAAACGGTGCGGAGTTATGTGCGTTCGTCAGGTGGCCGGCACACTCTAGATACGCCAGCCCACTCTTGAGGCGATTCTAAATTTGTTGACACTTTCACAGCCCTGCGCACGATCTCCGCAGCCCAGCACGTGCGTTTGTGTCACTTAGGAAGGCGAGCAAAGCACGCGCCATACGCACAAACACTCAAAATGGTACCGACCAGACTTTCATGGCGTCTCAGCTAGTCTCAACCAACGGTACTCTAAACGGCTGTTTATATCTTTACCATAGGACGCGGGGAGAGGGTGAGCTAGCGGCCGTGCTCGCCACTCACGAGAGCGGAATGAGCCCTCGTGCATGGAACGCGCGCGCACCGGTAGCTGTGACAGCGCTGTAAAGCGCGTCCTATGGTAAAGATATAAACAACCGTTTAGAGTGCGTTGAATGACTGCCTTCATAGCTCTGTGGTTAGCGCGTCTGCCTGCTGGTCAAAGGGTCAACGGTTCGAATCCCCGCCGGCGCCGGTCTTTTTTATTTATTTATCGACCCACGGCGTAAGAGGTTAGATAGCCAGATAGATACATAGACGAAAAGTGCGTGAAGTATCCAAAGAATGCTATTCGCATTAAAATTATAAACCGACTGACCCGACTTACCACATTAGAGCAGTTCATTTTCATTACGACAGGCTCTCTTCAAGCGTCTTGCATAGTTCAGCTTGTACTTGTCCGTTTTAGATGCGGAGCATCTCTTGCTCGGGTCTATGTCCCGCGGCGTCGGCGTCGGCGTCGTAGTCCGCACTCAAGGTCTATTCACACGATGCATCTTGTTGGCGAATCTTGTGTCGCGAAACTAGGTTTCGGGAAACAGATTCCCCGTCTGAACGCGACCGAAAAAGTGGCGCGCCTCCGAAAAAAGTGGCGCGTCTTCCTCGCTTCTGGAGCAATTTTTCGCTGAAACCTCGGCGAGGCCTGTCAATCACCCGAAGGAGAAACGCGGACGCTGCCAATGGCCGCTCGACTTCGCTATGACGTCTGACCTTCGAGGAGGAGCGAGCTTTTGGAGGAGTCTGATTTTTGGCCGATTCCGTATCCGAGCCAAAGCCGAAAGAAAGCGAACAAACAAACATGGCGAGCGACAAGCGGAGAAGCGGTGCGCACGGGCGATCAGTCTTGGTCGTACTCGGTTGCAGGTGTGTAACGGCGCTTAGCAGTACGGGTTGGTGGCGCGGTGCAGATTCATCAACAGTCGCGACGAGTGCAAGCATCGCATATAAACATGATGGCTGGGGATAACCTTCTTTATTAGCGGTGCAAAAATGTCCGAAATGCTTCGAGATCATCCGCCTGTTCTTTGACGTTCGCGGTATTTCCCGGGTTTGGCAGGACTAGTAAACCCAGTGAGCCGAATTTGACGAAGTTGATTGCGTGGTATTAATAAAACAGACTGTCTCTTCACACTGTACGTACTTCATATCATTTTGATGCGAAACGCTTGGTATTCCCGGTGCAGATGACTGGGTTTGGCGAAATTTTCGTGAGTCAATACGTCACAGGTTTCGCGCGTCGGGCTTCACGTGTGAACGGGCAGATTTCGCGAAATCTTGGTTTCGGTAAACTGTGGCGCGTTGAAAAGATGCATCGTGTGAATAAGCCTTCACACTACGCATGCGCAACTCTCCTCCTTCCCTCTCTCCAACAGCTGCGCGTTACTCTCTCCGCTCTCTCTCTCTACCAGCTGCGTGCACTTCGCGTACGTTCGCTTCTACTCACACCGCGCGCGCATGCGCAACTCTTCTCCTCTGGTCTCCTCTCCTTCAAGTGCGAATATAAGCAGCGGTAGCGCGCTGCGCGCGTTCAGTTCAGCGCTGTTGACTCCACTTCACTCCGTTCTTCCGATGAAGTGCGATGGAAGCAACAGTCCCGTCAGTTAGTGGGTTGGCGCAAGCAAGCGTCAGCACCACCCCACAAACTAACAGCAACGCTACGTCCACTGAAGACAAAGCTGCGCAGCGAAGGGCACGCGACGCTGAGCGCAAACGCTTGAAGCGAGCGGCAGACCCTGAACTACGGCAACGAGAAGCGGCGTCCATTCGTCAACGTCGAGCGGCGGATGCTGAACTACGACAACGTGAAGCAGCGGCGGTTCGAGAACGTCGAGCAGCAGAACCTGAGGTTCGGGACCGTGAAGTTCAACGTAAACGTACGAAGCGAGCGGCGGAACCTAAGTTAACAACGTTACTAACAACGTTACTAACAACGTTACTAACACCGTTAATAACACCTTTAATAACGATCCGCGATGCTCCGCATCACCCCTTGGTTCCTCTCGGGAAGATGGTGTAATTTTTTTAATTTTCGGTTCCTTTAAAAAGTGAGCTCTAAGCTACTGGACCAACCTACACATTCATAATTTGCGGAAGCGGAGAAGTGGAAATGCGACAAAAGGAAAGATTCGCCCGCGTTATATGAGGCCTATAGAAAAGCGGACCGGATAGAAGGGGCCGAAATCTTCTTCAAGAAACACACAATCTTCTCTACAATTCTGTCTAACAATTTTGATATGAAGTTATACTTGGACGCCAGCATTATTCGTTTTGGAATCAAGCGAAACTTTGTATCGGATCATTATACGTTTCGACTCCATACACAAGGTGGTTTTCAGCGGTGGGTTTTTAATCTGACTGCCCGCCAGAGCGCGAGCCAGAACGCACTACGGCCGCGGGCCGTTGCGCTCCTCCCTTCTTCTCCGTATCAATAAACAATCAAAGACCCGGGCGGAGCCGTCAATCGTGCTGGTGTCGGGAACCAGTAAGTCTGACCCTTGAAATGCAGGCGTGACGCAAAACCCAGAGGCGTCTCGTTCGCCCACTTACGTTCCTCCCCGCATTCATAAACGAATAATGCCAGCGTCCAAGTATACCTTCACATCAAACTGTTAGGCAGAATTATAGAAAAAAAAAGTGTGTTTCTTGTAAAAGATTTTGGCCCCCTTGTATCCGGAATCTTTCCTTTTGTCGCATTTCCACTTCTCCGCTTCCGCAAATATGAATGTGGTAATAGTTGGTGCAGTGGCTTAGAGCTCACTTTTTGAAAGGAACCGACAATAAAAACGAACCAGTACAAGCTTAACTATGCAAGACGCTTGAAGAGAGCCTTTCGTAATGAAAATTAACTGCTCTAATGTGGTAAGTCGGGTCAGTCGGTTCATAATTTTTCATCCCCTTTCGAAAGGCTCCAGAAAAAGAAGAAACCAGGACAAGCTGAGTGAGGCAAGGCGCCTCGTATCGTTCAGGTTGTCCCGGTTTTTTAAGTCCTTTCGGCGCTCCTCAAAACACAGTGTTCGGTTTCTAAACGCTGTTTTTATTTTGGTGCGCGGGAATAAGACAAACATACGTAATACTTTTTCACACCTGTGCAAGGCAATATAGACTTCTATTTCCAGCAAGCTGCTTTCCGCCATGCTCCCATGTCATCCTCCAGGCCGCGAATGTTTGTGAACAGTGATTAAACTATTTAAATGACTCAGGGGTGGAACGGCTGCGCCATTTTGCGCCAGACGCATTTGTCTGCGCCATCCTGCGCCATTTTGCGGACACTGCGCCACAGCCAATACCTCGCGCCTTTGTGCTACAAATCACACAATGTGCGCCAAAAAATTCTATTTTGTCTAGGTTTCGGTTTTTATCGACTCGCAACAATGAGCGCGTTTAGCTTGGTCGGCCTTGCAATCTTTTTATTCCGTTTACTTTCATTGTGTATCCGGAGTCGGAAAGGCGCGAAAAATCTCGGGGGTTGGATTCCAAGCGCTACACCACCTGCGACTGGATTGCTATTCTTCAATTGCCTGAAGCTCTTCGGCCCGGGTTCCGGACGTCAGCCAGTTGAAAACACATTAGCAAAAGATTCCTTTTAGTGCTTCATCGTTGGAAGTTGGAACCGCATTCCTGCAAGATGAATCGTGATTTGGTTGAACTGAAACGCGGTCCGATCCGTAACCTTGCCGGCCAGCAGCTCTCACGCGAGCGGTAGATCTGCTCGGCGTACTTTAATCTTGCTCCGGCTCATCGCTTAGAATACGATAACTCCGTTAATCGTAGTCTGCTGCTTCGATATTGAGTTGCGCAATAGGATTAACTTGAAATTGTTTGCCCTGTTCCTCCGCGCAACTGCACGTCCGTTGCTTACGCACGTCACGTGGTTCGCACATATAATTACTATGTCGAGCACGTGTGGGTTGTGCGATAAGCAGTGCTGGTTTGCATTTTGAGCAGCTGAAAGCCACTCAGAAAATATCAAGGACACTATCTTCAGAAACATATGGTACTTGCTTTTTGGTTCTCATTAAGCCAAGTTTTCGAATCTGTCACACTGTTATCCCATCTAACTAGGTTCCTAACCATTCATGTTCATCTGTACTTCTAAGCGCAATTGAAATAGCTCCTATGCTCGTCTAAGACACAAGCTGAAGTACAATGAAAACTGATTTGAGCTGCTCCCAGCCTGCTCCAGATTGTAGTTTTAGCTGCTCCCAACCTGCTCCAAAACAGCTGTTTCAGCTGCTCCCGTGGCTGCTCCCAAGTGCATTTCATGAGTTCCGCCCCTGAAATGTCAATTGACATGCACATGATAAATCTGGCACTCTCTCTTAGAAGCAGCATGTTAGTGCACGAAAATTCTCTTAGCGTCTCGCTTTCTAATCGCGTGGAAAGAAAAAGGAAATATCCTGGGTATGATTTGTGCAGAAGCCTAGATTCAATGATCGCCTATTATTTCTATAAACTCCCTAACATCTTCACTACCATATACCCTTGAGCCCTTTCTCCAAGAAGCGAGGTTTTTGATGGAAATTCGTTGCTCGGCTGCCATTCTTTGAAGTGGCGCGGAAAAAAAAAAAAGATAGAGGGAGGGGGGGAAGAGGGCAACAATTTTCGCAGAGTAATGTTTTTTTGTTTTTTTGCGATTGCGACATTTTGTTGTGTTTAGGTATGTTTTTGTTTAGGGTGCTACAATATGGTGTAAACAATTGTATGCACTTCCCACAAATATTTCATCGTCAATGACAGTTGTAAAGTATTACGCACTGCCTCGGGTGTTTTGGCCTTACGCACTACAGCGTTACAGGAGCGAATTTTTCCGCAAAATAAAAACGAGGACCTATTTCTCTCTTTGAATGGATCGCTTCTGTGGCATCACGACGAACATACTTTCACCATGAAATCATTACAAATAACAGGCACGTAGCCAGGATTTTGTTTCGGGGTGGGGGGGGGGGGCCCGCCCATGACAAAATGCTGTATGAGGGGGAGGGGGAGAGGAGGTCCCAGCAAAATTGAAGATTTTGGGGTGGGTGGGGGGGGGGGTCCGGGCCCCATGGGCCGCCCCCTGGATACGTGCCTGACAAATAATGATTGTGATGAAATTGATTGGGTCCCAACAGTATAGAGCCACCTTATTTAGGTTGCAAATAAACTGGGCGACGCTCATGCAATGTGTTTACTTCCACGTTCGAATGTGTTGAGAATGAGTAGCCGAAAAGCCCTGTGTGCACGGTGCTTCCTGGAGTGGCCTGATGTCTCCCTAACTCGGGAAAGGGGGCGGGGGGGGGGAGGGTAGAGAAAAGAGTGGTTGTTCTGGGAAGGTGATAATATTTATTCTCACTCAGGAGAGTCGCCGGTCATTAAAAAGTCGTCTCGCTCATAATGGGAAAGCCTGTGGGACCACATCTATAGTAACTATGAGTAAAATGTGGTATACAGCTAGGTTACTGAGAAGTTGTGATAGTGCAAACGATGGGGCGTTGTGGAGGCGGGAGAAGCAAAAACCTATCTTACGACTGCGCCGTCTTCATTAGAAGCCAGAATTTTGGTTTGCTTCCTCCACCCTCCTAACGCCAATCTTGTCCAATAATGGATAAATCCGGTACAGCGTTGATCGCGCAAGCCGGCGCCAATATTTAAAGGCCTTTATCCACTTATAAAACAGTCATCAAGCAGAGGTAAGGAAGAAAAAATACGCAAAATAGTGCAAAATGGGATGAACAACATATATGTTTCGAACAGTAATGAAGGGATTAGGGGAAGCAACCTGATTTATATGTTTCGGAAAGAAATGAATTATCGATGATCTGAACCCTTTATTGCGCAAGCCAATCCCTGTGAAGGGCTGCTGGAACGACACCAGCATATCACGGCCTCTCGATTTTCACCGACCGAGTGGCCTTAAAGGGGCGGTGCAACGATTTTATGATTAAAAGAATTTGCATCTTGTCATTTTTACGTTGTTCATCGTGTCCCAGAGATCACAAAAAACATCTCCTTCATTAAAAATGTCGCGATTAAGCTGCGTAATCGCAAAGCAAAAGTCGAGCTTTTTCCCCCACCTGCAGCCCCAAGCGGCAGCCGAAGCAACTATGGCGAAAATATTACGTGACCTCGCTCCGCTCTAAGCTGCAGCATAACGCCCGCTAATGTGAGCGGAGAGGGGGAGAGGAAGCGTCCTCCGAGATAGCACACTGGAAGCTACACGGCACTCCGAATGACGTCACTGGGAGTGCGACCAGGTGTGACCCTGAAGACTGGGAGTGAGTTGAGGGGTGCCCGAAATGCCAATATTTATCTTTTTTTACGCAACAACTAGGACACGCAGGCGAAATCGGCTTTCTGTTCTTTACTTCAAAAGTGTCAGAGGGCAAGTTCCACAAATCTTTGACCGAAGTCCGGAAATCGTTGCACTCCCTTTAAGCCTGCAATGCAGCTCATGAAAAAAAAAAAAAAAGCCTTCTGCTGCGCCGATTTTCTTAGTTTCGCGGATTGAGCGTGCCCCCGTCAACGAGGGGAAGACACCTGGAAGTCTGAAGGTCGGTGTCGCGCTCGAAGCTAGCCGCTCATTTTGAGGATTATCCCTACAGGAAAAGCCGACACGAAAGAAGCCCCTGCCATCACGTGACTTTCGGGAGAGGGTGAGAAGAGGAGGGGCACGAGGGGCATTTTCCTACCTTGCGGAAAATGGTTCCGTAGGTCGGTCTTTAAACTTGCGCCAGTTGTCGGCTACGTTTCCGGTGAGCAGCAAACCATCAGGCGGGCGAAGTCCCTCCATGACCAGACTAAAGAAGACACTTCTGACACCATGTATCAGCGACGTGGACACAAGACCATCATGGCGAGCAGTCGAACAAGTCAACTTTATCTTCTTCTCCTACTAGTCTATGTACATGCACCTCGTGCCGGTATATCCCGATACACCTGCGACCTCGAAATTCGGAGTTTTTTCGTTAAATCCGAATCGACGAAAAATTTACCGGCGACTGTTTTTCGGATTTTTTCGGATTCATCTGAAAACATGGAACCCTAATTGCGACTAAGTGTGCCTTCTGTACGCTTCGTATGCTTGCGCATTGTCCGCTTTGAGCTGTATAACCCTGTCATGGCCCGCCTTTCTGACAAACCAGATCAAGTTCCTGGCCATTCGTCGCGCTGTTTCCAATTTTCGAAAACGCTTTGAGCTGTATGCTTTATGTTGCCTGTGCCCGCGTGTAACAGCCGTTACGCTCGAGCGTAATGTGTTTGTCGTCCATGACTTATTTCTTAAAACTCGAATCGCCCTGATAGGGCATGACGTCTCTAGCAATCAGAGGAAGGGGCCTTCTCCAAGTACTGGTCGGTGGCGCTATCTCTCTTGCCAATGTCGTAAAACAAATTTGGAGTGAAATTGGCTCACTCGCAGAAAGTGAAACTTTTCGTCGTCGGGCCTGGTAGCGGGAAATTTCAGTTTGGATCTTCTCCAGATGAGGGCGCCACGATATTGGGTCGCGCGCCTCCATCTCCAGTCATGGGGAGCGTTTGCAATTTAATGGCGGACGGCTTCCGCGGAAATTGGTCGGCATTGTGCGTTGTCGCATGTCGAGGAGCAAAGCGATCAGGGAGGCAAAAGTCGATTGACGCTTTCGGCGCTTCCTCGCAGCTCTTATTGCAAACGCGGCCCATAATTTACCACGTGACTCCGATCGAACAGTTTGAACTCCCTCACCTTTTGCGTTTGCAAGCTGGGCGAATGGATGTTGCTCAGTCGTCTCTCCTGGTTCATGGAAAAAACTGGGGCCTCCCACCCTGCACAAGCCGTTTTCCATGCCGGTCTTGGCACACAGGAGAGTTTGCTCCTTCTCTCAAGGGACCTGACGTTCGAGCCTACGCCACGCAACACGGACCTCCGCATGGTGTTTGCTATCGACGTCAAAAGGGCGTTCGATAGCGTCTCCCACTGGGCGGTGGTCCAAGAAGCTCGGGCCCTGGGAATCGGTGGTAGGGCTCTCAACTACAGCGAGACAATCCTCGAAAGCCGGAAGTTTGCTGTCCGCATCGGGGACTACCTCGGAGAACCGCGGCTACACTAAGTAGGGGTCCCACATGACTCTGTTCTGTCCCCACTTTTTTTCAACCCTGTCATGGCCCGCCTTTCTGACAAACTAGAGCAAGTTCCTGATCTCAAATTCACAATTCACGCAGATGACATTTCTATCTGGACGGTGCGGGGCCACCTCCAACACCAAAATCAAACTCCCCAGAGAGGCCTGGACATCTTCTCAACACATCTCCAAAGTGTAGGCCTTACGGTCTCGCCGGAGAAAACAAGCTACGTGGCTATTACCTAGAAGAGACAACGAGACGCGGGGATTAGAAACCAATTCCACCTGAGCTTCGCCGGGAGCCCCAGGCTCCTCGGCTTCGCTAGTTAAGATCCTCGGCATACCAATTAAGGAAGATGGAACGTCGAAGGCATGGCTCACAGCTATAACCTAACACTGCCGCGCTGCCTTCAACACCATCAAGAAAATCTGTGGTACTCGTGGTGGAGCGAAGTGAACGAGGAGATTGTCCGGCGCATGGTGAAAGCACTCGTCGTTTCTCACCTCAGCTACTGAGGTTCAACCTTCAGGATGACGCAATCCCAGTGGCTCAAGTTTGTATTCGTTATGAATCAGGCTTCACACGTGGTTACGGGACTTCCCCGCAACACCCCATTGACACTCTGGGCCCACTCTAGGCTCAACACGGCACAGGAGACTGCCTATGAGAGGGTACGGCTACACCTCGAGCAGCTGCAACATTCAAGACCAAGACGAAAGATCCTGGGGCTGATTGGCACGCGTACCAACGCCTTGCCCCCACCGCGGATATCGAGCCCCCTGAAGCTATAGCACCAACATAATGGACGAAGCGCTGGCCCAAGCCGACTCGACCAACGAGAGTGTCAAGTTCGCCTGCATCTCCAGCAAATGCAAGAATGGAACGACCCGCCAGAGCACCTTGCCGTCTTTACAGACGCTACCATTATGACACAACGAGAACCTACGTGAAATGGCTGCAGTGGTAATCCCCCGCCTTGATATCGCCGCAGCAGCACAGGCACTCCCCGCGGCCGCACATCAGTCAAGGGTGCAGAACTTGTAGCCATTCAACTCGCACTTGACACCGTAATTGAGAAGGGAGTTCGGCTAACCCACCTCCACATCTTTACTAAATCCTCCGCGGCAGTCATAGAGGGCCGCAACCGTAGGTTCTTGCCCCGTAAGACAATGAAGGCCATTCGTCGCATGGTGTCCACCCTACAAAATGAGCGTATTCAAGTAAAGCTTTCATAGACCTCCGCTCATTCCGGGATCGAGGGAAACGAACTGGCGAACACACTGGCACAGGCTCATATGAACTCCCCGCGCGAGTCAGAGTGTGCGCCAGGACATCTCAAAGATCATGGCTATACTCCCTCGCTCTAGAGCTGGAACAGGAAAGTGTAGACCAAGAATACGACCCGGCGGAAGCCAAAGTTGTTGCCAAACAAGAATCTCCTCTCTATACTCTCCGCAGCATTCACACTGGCCGCTAAACCGCATTCGCAAAGCGGTTACGAACGCGGTTGCTTAAAGAAGCAGTACAAATTCACGCGCATTTGATAATAAAAACGAGATGATCCGCTTCGTGGTTGCGATTTGAACACTCTCAGAAATAGGGGGTGTGGGGGGTACACCCCTTGTCCCATTTATAACTCCCCAAAACAACAATTAGATGTTATGTCCACCGATGTCGAACCGACGATACCAAATTTCAAGATCGGCTTGATAGTCGAGCGATACAACTAATAGCTAATATATGCATTAAAGGCTACAGTAAGACAATCAAGGTATTTTAAACCCTGCTGAAAAACCTCAGTGTTTTTTTTTTCGATGCGCACATTAGCTATTAAGCACGTTATATCCCACAGCTGTCATGCGAAGAAAGGTAAAGAAACGCAGGCGAACTGGTGAATGACATCCATTTGCCCCTCCGGAGAAGACAGTGCTAAAAAATAGGGTGTCTGTTCCCTTTATCATGCCATCTCACACAATGTCAGGTCTGTGGCATCAAAGTTTGGTGTTAACGTTGTGTTTAAAGCGCAGAACAAGCTAGAAAGGTTGACGCCTTTTTCAGGGGCGGGTTGGGGTGTACGAAAAAAAACACCGGGATCCCGCGGTGCCTTGTCAGGAAGAGGTCGTATATAATATTCCTCTGCGGTGCGGTTTTTCCTACGCACTACAGCCTGGTCGGTGTTTAAACGATCGTATAATAGAGCACAAAAGGGCGGTTAAAAATAATGCACCGAACTCTGAAATTGCTAAACATGTAGTCGAATGCAACAACTGTGTACCAGAGTGGGAGGGCACTGAAGTCTTACGTAGAGAGGATAGCCATAGGAGTGTGTTAAGAGAAACTATGCGTATTGTAGGCTCCGGGAACTGTATCAGTCAAGCTTCATTATCCCTTGATAAGGGAACAAAAAAGATTTCTAGATTTATAATATCTTTTTTTTTAAAGATGGGTCAATTGTTTTGCGGTTCGGGTTCTTCTTTTCTTTTGGGTGTGGTTTTTTGTGGTTTTCTTGTCGGACAACCTTGTTTGTCTCTTGTGTTGCTGGGTTCAGTCTGACCTTGCCAAGTGCGGCGTGTGCGGTTATTGGTACAGGTTGAAAGTTAGGTTACACTGTGAAGGGGGCGAGGAGGTCTTTTGAATTGTGAGGGAGGTCTGGGACGTGTATATAAGGCGATGGTTGTCTAATAAATTTCAAGCTGTGTTAGAGACTTCGTTGTTATGTCCGTTTTTTTTTTATTTTCCAACGTCTCAGGGTTGCTATGGAAGCTATCAAGACGCTCCTAAACGGTGGTATCGCCAGCTCGACGTCCGTGGACTGAACGTCGAAATGCATTTTTGGGGTCTTACATATGGGACACGGGATGTACCCCTCTGCACCCCCTATTTCTGAGTGAACGCCAGTGTGAATGCAGCATAAAAAAAGCTCTGAAGTCGCAAAAAAAAAAACACACTATATTTTCAAGTTGCACGGTGTTTGGATTGTCTCTCTGTATCAGAATGAAGTCGAGCGAAGACATCATTTCTTATTAGGAGCTTTCCCGGTGCCACGGGAAATCTCGAGGGATATTAGACGCGCGTAGGCTACGCACGTTCACCAATTTTCGAGCTCAATTTCGCGACTTCGGGGAACAAAACTTTCGCGAAATATTGATCTTACGAAATCACATCTGCAGTCTCACTGGATGCTCATTTCTATATCGGGAAACTTGGCAGCCGTGAACCACCGGTCGGCCCACAAAAACAGGATGTCCCCGAAAAACTTTACAGGGTTCTTTTCACCGCAAAATTAAACTAAGCATCGCCGAACGCTCACTCTCCGCCCAAAGGTTGCGCTGGGTGTAAAAAAATAAATGTCCCCGGAAAAAATGTCCCCGGAAAAGATGTCCCCGGAAAAAAAGTCCCCGGACAAAATGTCCCCGGAAAAAAAAGGCCCCAGGTGGGAAGTAGGAAAAATGTCCCCAAAGGATTCTCTATCTCTGGGTTTCCCTGATCCTCATGGCCTTCGGGCGGTCCGGTCATATGTCCTTGGGAAAAAAGGCACCCTGTGGCAAGTAGGAAAAAAAACGGCCCCAACAAATAAGGAAATATACGATTCCCCGAGGTACACATCGCGACACTGTTAGCGCGAACACGACATCGGCGCATTTTCACATTTTACTTAGAAAGAGTATTAGTGGGAACGAAATTTTACCGTCTGCATTATATCCTCAAATGAGCACTTTCAGTACCTATGATAACTTTGATGACAACCTTTCGTTTCTATCAGAAAAAGAGAAAAAAAAACTAGCGATCGCTTGTTTGTGCTAACAGTGTCGCGCTTTTTACCTATTTGGAAATGGTACACAAGTACCTCTCAAATTTCCCCAAACACAGTAATTTGGTTTTGGCTAGAAGTGTTATAAATGTTTATTTCACAACGAAAAAAAAACAACACAATAATTTGGTTTTGGCAAACACAATAATTTGGTTTCCGAAATACCCCACAATAGATTATTTCAGTTGCTTTGTGTGACTTCCAGTCTCCCTTTCTACCTCTAGGTGGGTCAGGTCATTTGTGACCGGATAATGACAGGACCGCCCGAAGGCCATGAGAATCGGGGAAAACACAGCGATAGAGAATCCTTTGGGGACATTTTTTCCTACTTTCCACCTGGGGCCTTTTTTTCCGGGGACATATTTTCCGGGGACTTTTTTTCCGGGGACATTTTTTCCGGGGACATTTTTCCGGGGACGTTTTTTCCGGGGACATTTCTTCCGGAACCCGGTTGCGCTAAAGCCTAGGGGTCCGAACCAGATGCCGAATTGTCAGCCAGAACTGATATCTTATTGAAATGTTATAAGTGATTTTCTGAAAATTTCAATGGGAAAATGGAGCCCGTTTTCGCCCGTTTTCGGTTTCCGGCGCCTTAGAGCTCCAAGTATTCGAGAGCACCGTCGGCCGCCATTGTCTCATGGACATTTTCGAAAAATCCCTTAGAATTTTGGCATCTTGTTCTCAGGTTCGGACCTCTAGCACTACCTTTGGGCAAAGAATCAGAGTTGGGCGATGCGTAGTTTATTTTTGCAATAAAACACAAAAAAAACAACATTATTTTTTTTTTTTTTTGGGGGGGGGGGACGTTTTTGACAATGCTTTTTCACATCTTCGTGGCGAGCAAAAATCGAATATTAGTATTAAAACGCTACTTCCCGAGTGACGAGGCGCCACCAATGTAGTATATCGACTCAAACAGGATCATATTTGCTCAAGCATCGTGGGATGCGAAGAGTCATATCCCCGCCCCCCTCTCCCCTCCCCTTCCCCTTTCCTTAAAGGGATTGTCCGGTCAAATTTTGTATTCGAGAAAACAATTGAATATCATGGTTAATGCCTCGAGATGCATCGTACGTGCAATATCTGAATTTTTTATGCCCTCCTGCATGAGAAATTGAATTTATACTCTTCCAATCGCACTCTAGCGTAAACGCTGTTTTAGGTGGCAACATGGGAGCTCTGACGTCACACAACACAAAGCGAGCATTTCTGTCTCGTTTACCTGCGAGTGAGCCGCCTCAGACGTGCTTCGTTTTTGTTGTTCTGCTCGACTTGTTTCGTGGTTGGGTGAGATTTTTGTTGTGTGATTGGGTGCCACAACCACCGGGCAGCACATGCGAGCCAAGACATGACGTTCCACACTTTTCCGCGAGACGTGCAGTGACGAGCAAAACGGATCGTCGCCGTGCGTAGGGACTGGGTTCCCGTCAAGATCGAGATCCCGCTTATGCAGCAATCATCTCACAGAAAAGAGCTACGAGCTGAGCTCTAAGCGGACAGAAGGCTCTTAAGCTGAGGTGTGATGCTGTGCGAGCGATATTAAACTACGTCCATCCACTCCTCGCCCAAATCGGATCAATCAATTTGTTTATGCAGCGAAACCGAAACCAACAGCTAGACCACCTGGAAACGATACCAGAAGTTGTATTTAGCACGCGTGCAGCTCTGTTTGACCCGCTTGTGAAAATACAGCGTGGCTACGATTCACCAAGCTCATCCAAGTCAAGTGACGACATGCATTTGAACGATTCGCCGGTGGCCTTCGACCCGCGGTCATCGCCTCTGAGAGAAAGACCCGCAGCCTCTCATCACCGATCCAGTGGATCCGCCGAAATGTGTACCCATATGCCGCTTCGTGTACCTAGTTGCCGCTTCAGAGGCGAAATCTGCATCCTTTGCTTTGCAAGCGCTCCTAGTTCGATCGGTGGCCGTCGCAGTTGTGATTGCGCGAAACGGCATACGTTTGCTCGAAGCTTATGGCTGTTTTCGAGTAATATCCTGCTAAAAGGCGTGACTTTTTTTTTTTCACACGCTTGGGAACTGCATTAAAAGAACCGTATTTCAGTAGGGTACAGCCTAGGACACTGGTTCTCAACCATCGATGTTTCGCGGACCCCTTGTGGATCGGCGGAGATGATGGAGGACCCCGTTCGTGGTGAGAGGAGAGGAATGGTATAGGTTAAATATGATAATGATTTAATAAATGGATAAGGGCTAGTGTGAAGTAGACCTCTCTTATTGACGTTCACACGAAAAGACTCGCCAGAAAACTGAAACATTTCTTTTCGACCTGAAAATAAAAATACAACTTTTATTGCCGGGCTTGACTGATGAGGCAGGGCTTCGCGGACCGCTAGAATGCCTTCGCGGACCCCAAAGGGTCCGCGGACCCCCATTTGAGAACCACTGGCCTAGGAGACTATATAATTCAAAACAAAATACAAGACATCCATCGACCAACGCTTGTTATCCTGTCCATCCGACAAACCTTTGCGTTTTGTGACGTCACGCAGCAGCTACGGATGTCAGCCATTGACACTGGCGAAATTCGGGGTGCAGTTTCGTACACACGCTCATGAAAGGTTTAATTAATAACGGGAGATCATATATCAAAATAAAAATGTCGTTTGTCTACATGAAGGCTCCCTCGACGTAGCGAGCACAAAAAGTTAAGTACTTCCGGTTTCGACCGGACAATCCCTTTAAAGCCCGATTCAATTTCCGATCACATGACCGTCTTCGTTGGGACAAGATACCTATAAAGAAACAAACAAACTCCGTTTTAACTATTTGTTGCTGCGTTGTCAAGGCTAGCGTATACTTCCACAGTGCTGTAGCCTAGCAGCACTGTAGCCCAGCACTACCGCGAGAACACATGGCTTCGTGTTGCGTTTGATTCGCGCGCGCTCTTGTGCGAAAGAGACGGGAAACGAGACTATGCGCTCGCACAGCTAGCTTTGGTGGCGTTACAGCACCGTGGAAGCTACGCCAGCCTTGACTACGCCATAATGATTATAATCTGCGCTAGAGGTTCAGCTGGCGCTCGTGTGCTGCTGCCAATTGAAATCCACAGTAACCAGTCTAAAAATGACCTCCGGTAATGCGTGTCTTTGGGAAACGCGCACATATTTACTCTCTGCGCTCGATTATAAGAAAAGAATATGAATAATTCTAACACGGTAAATCGTTTATCGCATTTATAAATCACACATACAAAAATATGTAAGTTATAGAGGTATTTTTAGTTGTCGATTTTACGGCGTAAAGCAGAGTGCTAACCTAGCTAAATAGACGTGTATATTACAGGTTTATGTTTGAGATTGTAGCCGCAGTCTGGGTATTTGTCCATGAAAACGCGACAAAAGATCACATTCACTTAAATAAACTGTTGACAGCACTCAAGGCGGAAGCGACGCTATTGCGTCAGGTCAGAAGAGCAGACGGCAAACAACGGGATGAGCTCCAGTGTATAGACCAGGGGTGGCCAGGCTGACCCGACCTAAGAGCCGCAAATAAAACCACAAAACTTTCAAGAGCCGCGGGGGGGGGGGGGGGAGGGACAAATTCTTGTTTAGATTAATAAACGAAACTCGGACTACTTTCAATCTATCTGAGTCAAAAGCAGTCCAACTGTACGTAGGTAGCAGTAGCACAAAACTACCAAACGGCAACCTGTCTGCGGCTTTAAAACGCGTTCCATTTCTCTTTCAGGGGAAGTGGAAGTGGTCGTATGACCGGGAGGGAGGCGGGGGTAGGGGGGGGAGGGTAGGGGAGGGGGCCTCGAGCCGCACTTTAACACGCCAAAAGCCGCATGCGGCTCGCGAGCCACAGTTGCCACCCCTGGTATAGACTCTGCGAATAAAGTTCTGTTCTTCTTTAACGTGAAACGTTCTTTCGCTCGTGAGGGGTATGCGGTCGCCCCATATAGTGAAGTCCAAAAAAATCGACCTCGAAGCTCGACGCTGATTGGCTGGTGGAAAGGTCTCGTGAAAAGCGCTCATTGGCGGATTCCGGTGAGTATAAGAGGTTCTGGAAAAATGCCAGGCTTTAAAACCCGACTAGCCACAGTACCTTCATTCCAGGAACTGCTATCGAGTTTCTATGCCGTGTGTTAAGTTATCTGATGAAGAGCGCCGTGAGCGTAGTCGCCGGGCTCGGTGACATTCCGGAGCGATACCGGAACATTTCACGCGTAACAGCCCGGCAGTTTGCTAGAAAATATGTTTTTCATCTGCGAATGCACGAATGCGAAGATTGTCTTGTGCCATCGTTCAAAATAGGCTCATATATTCCAAAGCTTTAAAAAAATACCGGGAAGCCCCTACACTGTACACGACATATACCTGGTGGTCCGGAGGCTAACAGTGGGCGGTGGCGGGGATGGCCAAAGGCGGTCGCAAGTTATGAAATAATAATAATAATAATAATAATTATATTAATTATTATGATTTATTTTTACTGGATAAATTCGAAGATGACACAGGGCCGGTTCGTCAAAGCCAGGAAGGGGTTTGGGACTGAACCAGGTTAGCACTAATGACAGAGCTAGTAAAAAAAAAACGAAAAAAAAAAACAACCCAGAATATTTTATGAAATGTTCACTTAAACTGAAACAGTTAAAAAAATCAGCAGAACCCATCCTTTGGGAATGATTATCTACGTTAATGCGAATAGCATCAAACGGTGCGGAGTTATGCGCGTTCGTCAGGTGGCCGGCACACTCTAGATACGCCAGCCCACTCTTAAGGCGATTCTAAATTTGTTGACACTTTCACAGCCCTGCGCACGATCTCCGCAGCCCAGCACGTGCGTTTGTGTCACTTAGGAAGGCGAGCAAAGCACGCGCCATACGCACAAACACTCAAAATGGTACCGACCAGACTTTCTGGCGTCTCAGCTATACTTCGTTTCAGCTTGGGTCCAGACGCAGCCGATGCTACGAGCGCGAGCGCGTGGCCCTGAACAGTGCTTGCATTGCACGAGCGCGCGTGCTTGGCAGGGACGCTGAAAGCCCGGACGCTCGCGCTTGTAGCATCGCCTGCGTCTGGACCCAAGCTGAAACGAAGTATAGTCTCAACCAACGGTACTCTAAACGGTTGTTTATATCTTTACCATAGGACGCGCCTTACAGCGCTGTCACAGCTACCGGTGCGCGCGCGTTCCATGCACGAGGGCTCATTCCGCTCTCGTGAGGGTGAGCACGGCCGCTACATCACCCTCTCCCGAGCGCGGGAGAGGGTGAGCTAGGGGCAGTGCTAAGCCTCACGAGAGCGGAATGAGCCCTCGTGCATGGAACGCGCGCGATGGTAAAGATATAAACAGGTGTTTAGAGTGCCTTGAATGACTGCCTTCATAGCTCTGTGGTTAGCGCGTCTGCCTGCTGATCAAAGGGTCAACGGTTCGAATCCCGCCGGCGCCGGTCTTTTTTATTTATTTATCGACCCGCGGCGTAAGAGGTTAGATAGCCAGATAGATAGATAGATAGATAGATAGATACATAGACGAAAAGTGCGTGAAGTATCCAAGAATGCTATTCGCATTAAAACATATTCGCCCTTTCATTCTGGTGAAGAAGGAAGACCAGCGAAGCTGTACTATGGTGGCTTCTGTTCTCGGGAGCGTTCCAGGTGAGCGATCTGGGTCGCTAAACTCGTCAGACACAACTTTCTTTGTGTTATGACATAGCGGGGGAGGAGCTGAAAGATTGCTGCGAAGTTTTCTTTTCTCACAAACCCGCAGATCCGTATATCTTCGTGACGTTTTTCATTGTAAGGGCGAAAAATCCCTACTACTCCCTAGGCGCCGAGCTAGAGCAGCACGAGAAAGCACGCGGAGACGAACGTGGTTCGTACACGTATAATGTCACGATGAAGATTATCAGCTGCGACCTTGATGGTCTCTAAAAAGCACAGCGGAGGCTTGGGTAATTGCATTCTAAAATCGACACCGTCAAAGTTGATAGTCTGACATCGTTCTTATCTCCGCCGATAAAGCAGAATTTACTAAAAAAACGTCCCTGTCGTCCCTTTTATTTATCTCGGCCTTTTGAATTTGATCAGAGTGTAGCCCGACGTGGCTAGGTAACAACCAGCCGAGTAGCATTGTCCACCTTTGGACGGATTTGGCTTCCGGGCAGTTGTCCCCCATCAGCGGGAGATAAAATAATTTTATGATAGACTTTCAAAGATTAGCCAAACTGGGATTAATTCTGCATTCATCAACTGAAATAAGAGTAATGTCAGTTTGTCAATATTGACGGTGATGTTTCGAGAACGCGAGAACACCAAGCTTTCTTCGTACACAACCAAACTTTTCACCGTCGACTCGAACACGCACCATCAAATTTGTCGTTCACAACTGATAATCCTGACCCTGACGTCAAAGTTATGAACTATAAAAGGACGTCACTGAACGCGCCTGCACACAACGAGCCCTGGCACGAGCCTCTCGATTGAAAGTCTGCTATGGCCGCTCGTAAGTTCATGGAACGCGCCCCGTTTTAATTGCAGAATCTCTAGAACCATAATTTCGAAAATTGCACGCTGTGCTGTTCCTCGTCATCGCTCAGTTGGAACGCCTCTAAGCAGGGTCGTCGAAACAGAAGAACGGGGAGGGGGGCGATTCACCCCCCCCCCCCCAAGTGGCGTCGAAAAAGGGAGCGCAAAGGGCATAAGGGTGTAAAGAGGGGGGGGGGGAGGGGATATCGCCCCAGCCCCGGACTATAGCATTTCAGAGAGTTATAATTAAAAAAAAAATGACAGACGTTTGCAGTTCTCTGTAATGTCGAATTAAAGCGCAGCTCTTGAGGAGGAGGAGGGGAGGGTACGGAAGGGAGGGTATGCCCCTCCACCCCCCCCCCTCTTCCTATCCTGCTTGCCTCTCATTTAGCGGGGAAACCTAATTGATGTTAAAATTACGTGACGTCAATTTCCCCGCTAAATTTAGTGAAAAAACGTCCCATAACGCAACGCGCGCGCGGTTACGCCGACGGCGACGCCGCTCAAGCTCGAAACGGGCGCATAAGAGTTGCGCCCTAAGAATTCGGGGGAAGGGATATCCCCCTTCTTCACTACTATCACCCCATCCTCTCTCTCTCTCTCTCTCCCGAACAATTTCTATGGCCCATCCTTACCCCTATTTGAGTGTGTGTTTGTGTTGGTTATACCTTTTTTTCCCCCGTTCCACGGCTTTTCCTCGCCATTCCCCCTCGCCCCCTCATCTCTCAGACATTACCGACGTCTCTATACATAACGCTTGTGGGTGACCCCGGTGGCGTTGTTAACAGTGGCGGAAGATGAGCTCTAAGACCGCATACACCGCGCACGGCTCCACAATATCACAAAGTTTAATCTTCGCCTCGATTCCGAAGCGAAGATTTTGGCCTCAAATAACTCCTTCCCAAAGTTGTGAAACGTCACTTTGTCGTCACCAATAACTTCCACAAACGACAATCTTGCGACGACAAAGTTCAGAGTATTTACAGCCCGCCTAGGTACAATCTACGTTTCATTGATTCTATCGCGGCGTAGGGATGTAGGGACACGCAGGCGCGACGTCATCAGTGCAGCCCGTTCAATCGGCTGGCCCCACGGTGTTGCTCGCGCGCGCTCCGATGAAGCTCGCTACAACTTTGTGCCTAACATTCTCGCTGGAATTCGAGCACCGAGAGAGCTTGGATGATTGACATCTCGTCCCGCGTGACGCCAACGTCGCGAGTGTCCAATCAGCACGCTCTGCGAACTTCGTGCCCAACTTTGTGTTTGACGAGTTTAGCGACCCTGCTCTTCTTTCGCAAGGGATTCGTAACCACTCGACGCAGTGGAACTCGAGGCGATAGCGGCTTCGCGGCGTTTGCCCAGGAATTCGCGCTGCTGCGCACGTCGCCGCTCCTTCCGCTCCCGCTCTTCTTCCTCCGAACGAACGGCACGCGGCCGACCCATTGGGAGTCCAAATACGCGGACGCCGGGGAAGAAGGAATTGTGGCGACACTCCCCGTCGCACGCGAGTGAGGGTGACGGTGAACTGGCACGAGTGCTCATAGATGGCGGTAGCTGTCTGGAGTCTTGTGTCGACAAGCCGCTTGTCCGCGGACACGATGGAGGGAAACTAGCCCTTAACAGCTTCGCTGTAAAGAGTTACACACGAACGTCACACATAAACAGGTAACATTTGCATACCATGGCATTGGAAACAATTAAAATGTACTCCATTATGCATACCAATGACGACGGGTTTGTTTGCCTCTACAACGACTACATAAATAATATTGCTCGCAAAATAAAAGAAAAGTTTACTTATCTTCATCGTTTAAAAAAATCTTACTTTAAGCTTTTTTGAGCTTCTTTTTATGTCTGAAAAGTTGGGCACTAAAGAATTCAATAAAGACACTTTGCAGTAGCTGTGCCTGGGCGTCGCCATAACCACCCTTCAAGTTTTGTTTCCTCTTATTCCGTTTACTTCCCTTCATCGTTACCATTAAATTCCAGGTCATTGCCATTTTAGATTTTATTGCGTCCTTCTCTTTAGCGTTGACCTTTGTGGAGGCTCGTCAACAACCGTTTCAGTGGCTCGGGATCTCGGTAAATGAAGAGAAGGTCCGCAGTCGTGGCTGTAATCTGGCACGTGTGCAAAGCGTCTATATATCTGAAACATGAAATGAACCCATGTTTTTACCGTAACGAGTGTAGTAACTCGGAACGAGATACCTTGAAACGACACACAAGTTTCGTAAGGCGGGGTGAAGATATTTGAACTCATCATTCCAATTATGATTGAGTACTACTGTCCTGAAAAACAAAGATTGAAAGATAAGCATTGACAGTGTTTGAAAGAAATCTAAATTGGATGGTGTTAGGTTGTAACCAGTGGCGTAGCCAGGAATCGTTTTCGGGGGGGGGGGGGGGGGGCTGAGGTTGCTTGGATGTCCATGACTTGGGGTGAGGGAGAGAAGGAGGGGGGGTCAAAATGCATGTGTAGAATATAGGGTTTGCTGGAATTTAGGGGGGAGAGCTGAAGCCTCATAAGCCCCCCCCCTTTCTACGTCCCTGGTTGTAACATACATTTATTGAAATTACCTTTAAGATGCAGTCCACCTTTGCTTGCCATAAACTCGAAGATCTGCCAAGAATAGTTAAGCCAAAGAGCAGGGGTGGCCAAGCTGACCCGGCCTAAGAGCCGCAAACAAAACCACAAATCTTCCAAGAGCCGCGGAGGGGGGGGGGGTGCAAACTTTTGTCTAGAGAAATAAACGAAACTCGAACTACTTTCAATCGATCCGGGTCAGAAGCAGTCCAACTCTACGGAAGGCAGCAGTAGCACAAGATCACCAAACTGCAACTTGTCTTTCAATTTAAAACACGTTTTTGGGGAAGTGCTCGTGTGACCGGGAGGGAGGCGGGGGAGGGGGGGAGGTTAGGGGCGGGTGGACGTGAGCCGCACTTCAACACGCGAAGAGCCGCATGCGGCTCACGAGCCGCAGCTTGGCCACCCCTGCCAGAAAGCAAATTGCTGTAAACCAAAGAATAAGCCGCTTGCTTACGCACACTTAGTGGCGTAAATGTTTTGATGTAATAAATTAGGCCGGAAACACCTCTTAAAGGGGCCCTGCAATCATATTTAAGCGTCTACCTTTTTTGCGGTTTCCACGTCTCTTGGGGTTCGGGCAAGCCAGCGGGCACGGAGAGAGGTAACTAAATATCAGTGCGTCATATTTTAACCGGACGACGCGGAAACCTCCTCCACCGACGAGGGCGACCCGCGGTACCGAAAGCGCGCAATATGTGACGTCTTAGGTCCGGCCTTACTACTGGTCAGAGCCGCTAAAAGCTTTTTTTAGTCGAGATACAAAATAAAAGTGTCGCGACCCGTTTCAACTATGTATGAAAGTAGTTTTTGTTCAGTATTTTAGATCAGAAAAGAAACAAATGCAGTTTATAAAGTACGGAAACAAGAAATGACCCGTCGACATACCTGCCACCAAGCGGCGGAAAAAGCGGCGCATATTAGAAAGGGGCTAGTGGGATGAGGCGCCGACGAACGGCGAGCGTAGAAAGTAGGGGTGTCGCGAACTTTTGTCGAACCGGATATTTAGGTCGAACTTTCGAGGTTCGACGAACCTTCGACCTTTTCACCAGATTCGACCGGTTCGACTTTGTGGACAGTGTGGCCAGACCTTGATACACGCATGTCTAGGTTTGGAGAATTTTTTTATGCAAAGGGTTATTTTAATTTTGTAAACAGCTGCAATTAAAAGAAACTAATTCTAATCACTGAAGAAGTTAATAACTTAATTGTTTGTACTGTATTAACTGAAACAATCAATCAGCGCTGCCCTTAATTCATCCCTTAGCCATCACCATCCAATCCGAAGCCAACTGGCCAGCCTGTCGCGCATGCGCACACGAGTCGAACCTCAATGCAAGGTTCGTCGAACTTGCCACTAAAAGTTCGAAAAATTCGAACCTGGTCGAACTCGAACCTCGGCCGGTTCGCGACACCCCTAGTAGAAAGGTCCCGGAGCGTAGAAAGGCCCATTTGGCGGTAGTGGCAGCGCGAAGTGGCTCCCGTTCTGTACTGATCTTTACCCCGTATTTGCTGTCGTTTGTGGCCAATGAAGTGTTACGCCGAAATAGTCTTTAATCGCGCAGCAAGTGCAATGCGAGCCGCCCTGGCCGCCCGCTTTTATCCAACACACGGTTTAGTGGCGCCCTCTCGAGCCGTCGACACGGAGTGTGGCAGCGGTAAGCGCTCGATGAGCTCACTATCCCTCCTCCAGTTCACGGCCACTCAAAGCCAGGACCTACGACGTCATGAAGGAGGTTATTTTTTGCTTGCTTTTGTAATTCTAATTTGCCTATAACTTTTAAAATAAAGCGAATTTTGCGAAAAGAAAAGTTTCATTAAGTTGCTACGTTCAGTGCGCTTAGGTTCGGTGCAAATTAAAAACCAGTCAAAAAGCTGTTGCAGGGCCCCTTTAACTTAGAACATATTTTTGTGAGGTGAGAGCTCCACGATAGATCCGAATCAGAGTAATCAAGGTAATTTACAGTGTCTGAATAAGAAATTTTATAACAGGGCCACACGATTCATTGTGATGTATGTAACAATAAATGTGTATTTAAGGAAACAACTTTTAAAGGATTGTGAAAGCAGACTAGTTTGGTTTTTGAAATATTGATGTCAACGAGATTACGTGCAAACCAGTCTATCTTGATGTGAAAAGCGTTGGAGGATATCAATTGATGTTGAATAGAAAATATAACGTGTCAGTAGCAGAGCATCATCAGCGTTTTGGTAGAGAATGCAGTTAAAAACTGCAATACACATATAGTTAGCATAAATGTAGTACACCAGCGGTGAAAGTACAGAGCCTTGTAAAATACCAGATAAAAAAAAGCTTTTGAGCAATGCAAAGTTTTAGCTGAAAGGGAACCTGTTAAACAATGCCATCTAATTTAACGGCCGTGGTTTGGCCGGCTTAACACCCACCTAGCATTATTAGGTTTATCGCCCGAGGATCTTTCTGGCATAATTAGCGAAAACGCTTTTTTTGTTTCCATTATCATCAGTCTCATGTTAGTTCCTAGGTGTGCCGTCATGGTGTCCGCGACGACGTATTGTCCCGTGACGTCATGACATCACGTGACTCAACGTGTCACCTGACGTCATTAAGTCGCGTCAGTCACTGTGCAACCCAAACTGACGTGACAATGTCACGTCATGGAGTCAGCTGACGCCAGGTAACAGGTGACGTGATGCGCCGCGTGACTTCAGAGTCATGTCCAGCGGTGTGACGTCAGTGGCATGACGTAAAGGTGGAACCCTTTGGAAAAGTGCTGAAAATGGCCCGCGTCGATATGGAGTGCAGTTGGCGCGAAACCCGCGAAGTGTCCCACAAACTGAGTAAAAAAAAACGAAAAAAAACCCGGATACTTGCTTCGATTGTACCAGAGGAGGTGGCAAAGAAATAATTGATAAGACTGGCAGTTGCAAGTGAATTAGAACCAGAGGCATCTTGAAGGATGTTTTTTTTTCTTTTTTAAATCCCGGCTAGACATTTTACAATTTATTGATTAATGACCAGGTTTTCAATGAGCTTGTCTGAAAATCGCAGAATTATTTTTGACAATAAATTCGTTTAGCCGAGGGAATAAGCACACTAACTTTTTAGCGGATAATTCAAAATTCTTTTTTCAGACTTCGGTTGTGTGGCGAGCGACGACAACGCTTTCAGGCTTCTTTTTAAAGTTTAATGGCGGATAGTATGTCATTACTGAACCAACTTTGATTTCAGAGCGCAGCTCTTAGGCGCTTATTTCCAGGTTTCGTGGCGTCAGCGTAGGCGTCGCCGTCGGCGTAACCGGCCCGCTAAGTTCAGCGGGAAAATTGACGTCACGTCACCTCAACACCAATTCAATTCCCCGCTAAATCTAGCGGGGAAATTCGATTTCTGCGCTAGTTTTAGCGGACAAATTCAGTTTATCCGCTAAGTTTAACGAGAAAATTTACGTCACGTGACCTCAACAGCAATTTAATTTCCCGCTAAATTTAGCGGGGAACTGAATTGGTGTTGAGGTCACGTGACGTCAATTTTCCGCTAAATCTTGAAGAGAAACTGAATTTGTTCATAGGTGACGTGACACCAAGTCACGTGACGTCATTTTCCCCGATAAATTAAGCGGGGAAACTGGAATAGAGGAGGAGGAGGAGAGGAGGGTACGGAGGAGGGAGAGGGTCATACCCTCCCCTCCTCGTCCTCAAACTGCGCTCTAATTTCGCATAACAGAGACTTGTAAACGTCTTCCACTTTTTCTTTCTTTGCTTCAAAAACACACACACACAGACACGCACACACACTTTTTTTCGAGGCATTAAAAAACTGCAGAAACAACAGAACAGAAGAATGTTCGATTTCTGATTAGCTTACAGATCGCTGAAAAGTAGCTCAGTCGTATTCGGATGCGTATTTATCAAAAGTCTTATCGACAGTGATTTCAAGTCGACGAATATAAGTATCTGGTTCACTAGAAACCTGTCCAAGAAATTTGAAATGAGATGTTAGAAAGTAGTGCTTCTATAGTTTCTTGATTAATCATTGCTGGTTTTATTGTTGACGATGGTGTTCTCTAGCTAATATTGTCAATCGATGAGCTTACCAGTCGGTCACCAAAAAGCAGACATGTACACGTTACCCTCAAAAAGTAACTAAATACCGTTACTCGTTACTTGAACAAAAAGTAACTAAATACGTTACTCGTTACCTATTCTCAAATGAAACGCGTGAGTTACCTCAAAAGTAACGAGTTACTTTTCACGTTACTTTGACGACCAAGTGCACAACTGTTTTTGTTTCATGGTTTATTGTTTTCTTTTTAGTAGTTGTACTTTTGACATTGTTCACCTTGTCACAAAGGACAGAAAACACAGCTCCTTCCTTCGAAATGTTGCGATTATGCCGCGTAATCGCGAGGCAAAAATTTGAATATTCCTCGACCTGCAGCCACGAGCGGCGGCCTTGAGAAACACGCGGCATGACGTCAATGGGGAATCTTGTAGAAAGATAGCAAGTTGCGCGAATACCTGCTCGATAAAAGGTAACTTTTCTATAAATCTTGTCGTTCCAACATAAATATAAATGCGTCAAAAACCTGGTATCATCGACAAAACTTTTATTTAACGGAGTTTCAGTGGTGCCATCTATCCTAGGTCCACAAAACCGTCAGCAGCGGAACAGCCGCCAGAAGCCGGAGGGGGAGGGGGGGGGGGGGACAGGGTCGGACGGGTATGGCCGGATCCGGATGAGACTTTCCTCTTTTCACAAGCACGTGGTCACGCGGTCGCGAGCGGATGAGTCCTCACTTCCTCGCTGCTCACTGATGGCTGTAAAGAGAGAGCTTCACCGGAACCCCGCGCCTTCCCCATTGACGTCACAGCGCACGTGACTCGGAAGTTAGTGAAGAAGTTGAGAGGCGCCAAAAACCTCAATCTTTGTCCATTTTTAAAATAAAAACTAGGACATGCAGGTAAAAGCGGTTTTTTGTTCTTTACTTCAGAAAGGTCGAGACACCAACTCCCAGATTAGTTAAGCAAAGCACTGAAACGGTTGCACAGCTCCTTAAAGCAGTAGCTGCCTTTCGAAGCTTTTACCAGTTATGTTTCCCCGCTTCTTTGAAAATACATCTCCGGCGACGCCGAAGAGTCGTTCTATACCTATATCGACGCGCTCGAAGGAACGGCAGTGTTGTGCTTCAGCAAGAGCTGGTGAATCTTGGAGAACTGCGCCTTCATTGAGGACAGCGGGTAATGGGTTCTGTGCCTTCCCGTGTCCGTAACCTCCGGGTTTACATTCGGTCCGTACCCGGTTCTAGAAGGTTCAACCAACGAACCTCATTGTGTTCGCCGGGTGAAGGACATTCCCAGCTGTAGAGTTCAGTACAGCAACCTTTATCGCTGGACACATCAGTCGAAGTGTTCGACTGACGTGTTGAGCGATATACGTTGTTGTACTGTTATACTGTTTAGTTGTTTTTCGGGTTGCCCATTCGTCTTTGTCGCAATAGACGCATACTCGTGTTAGAATAAAAACAAGGCCGTTTAAGCGGTGTTGTACACGTTACTCCTCAAAAGTAACGAAATACCGTTACTCGTTACTTGGCCTTAAAAGTAACTAAATACGTTACTCGTTCTTTTTCTAGAAAAGTAACTAAATACGTTACTCGTTACCGAAAATAGTAACTAGGTAGAAGTAACTCGTTACTTGTAACGCGTTACGTACATGTCTGCCAAAAAGTTATCTTGTTAGAGCGAGAATGGAGGCGGAAATTTCATAGACAGCAAACAAGGTGAGGTACTCAAAAATGAGTGATTTCGAGGGTTTCAGCAGAGCAGTGTTGATGTCTCCTCTGGTACAAAGGGTTGAATTCGCCGCAAAGATTGAAGACAATTTCTTAGCTCGAAGAGAAACCCAGGAACGCTTTCAGAAAGGGGAGGGGGTCTATATAAAGCCAGTAAGTAGATGTCAAAAGCAGAAGTAAAGATACGAAGTGCTATCAATTCACAAGAAAGAAATGAAACGTTTTTACGTGAATAAAATACTGCAGATTTTAGGAAAATAGCAATACCGCCACCGCGCTTTTTGTCTCGAGTACAAAAAAGCTTTTGGATCCAAGTAGCACATAGGCGTCAACCTCGTCATTGTGAATATTAACTTTTGTGAAAACAAGCAAATCACCAACTGGAAGCAGGCAGTATATGGCTAGTCCCAGTGCTTATGCAAACTTCTGATATTAACGTAGAAGGAAACAAAATAATTACCACAATTTGACTGGAAGTTTTGTGAGCATGACTTAAGGTTTGTAAAGTGTAAACAGAATGGCCATAAAGTCTAGAGAATTTGCTCCAAAGAAGTAACACTAGTTATTCTAAGTAAAGGAGAGCCCTCCTTTTGTTTTGCAGAAACACCTATGGCGAATCCACATGAACTTACACCCTGTCTCTTTACCACTAGTTCTCGCCATCCAGAAGACCCTTACGCTGGTGTCCGTGAGACTGTCGGTGAAATACAATCGAGGCTGTGAATCTTCTCGTGTTATAGCCCAAGCAGCCGCGATGCGTCATCCACCGCTCTTTCAGAGGTAATGGTGAAAAACGAACCAGGATAGGCGGCACGACATCACGCCGGGAAGGCAGTGCACTGTCTCAACTTGAGAAAGCTGAAAGACCTCGATTTTTGTCTGCTCAGCTAAGCCTTTCGAAAATGTCTCCAAGATTCTCTTTGGGAGAAAGGGGTATTTCGTGGATTTCAATGTTGCTTTTGCGACTAAATTGATTAGAGTCGTTCTGGACGGCTTTTAGTTGTTGGATCTCGAGCGCCTGATTGGCTATGATTGGTCGCAAGGCAGTTTTCTCAAACTGAAGAATCTTGATTACATTGTATCGAGCTTCTTCTGAAGCTATAGTCGAATCGTACTGAGACGACACGAAGTTCAGGGACTCTTGCATCTCGGCCATTGTGTCGCGCATAGTATCTAGAGCTTGCTTCACTGATAGGAGGGCATCCATTTTGGGGTGCAGCTCGTTGAGTGTGTCAACGGCGACTTTCGAAGAAACCAGAAGATCGAGTTATTGGTTTCCCGTTGCTAGGTGCGCCAAAAATGTAGTGGGTTCAGCTTGAGAAGATGAAGGCTCGATGTGTATATCCGATTTGGCAGGTCCTCCACAGCACGCGAGGCATGAACACTTCTCAAGCTTGGCAGTGCTCATGCCAATAAAGTTCCCGTCGGCGATGCCAGCGTACTCCTCCAAATGATAAAAGCGAGAGCAGCCAGCGCATTTCATGCTCCTGCTGTCCAGTGACAAAGGTTTGGAGCAAATACCGCACAGTTCAGAATCGACCATGGTATTAAGATGAAGACAACGAAAAATATACCCAAGAAGGTAGACGGTAGAGACGAATATCAAAGAAACTGCACAGTAAATGAAGGGTTTCAAGCTCACCGTGAGAAGACATGCACTCGAGGAGCAGGTGACTCTCGTCGCCGACACCGTGAACTTGATTAGTCGTAAGGACAGGAGTCTCGGGATCCCAAGATGGTGTGTTGACACTTGCCAAGTGGTATGATGGGGACTCACTGCTGCAGCCAGGAAGTCCTCCGTGAGTTGTTGAGCACAAAGTACTTGAATGGAGGCAGGACTATCGGAGGCTGTCCGGACAACTTTTGTCCTGCTGCACATCACGTTCTTTGGTCACGGCACTTTGAGCTCCTGTGCTCTTAGGAAGGGTGTCTAAAGGCAAGGCTCAAGGAAGATGCGGTATCTACCAATTGCTCGGCCTCAGCGTCTTGCTTCAAGTTATGTTATATATTTGATTGCAAGTAGGTCGAATGCAATAGTGAATATGATGCGTGGTTTTCTTTCTACATTTGTCTTTAATGCATCATTGTGGTAAATAAAACAGACAATGTATAGCAGTAGAGACGTTTTTATAGTAATTCTTATTTCCATTCTTTAGATGATATACATTAGAACAAAGTGTGTATGTGTTAATGTGAACCTCCTTGTATATTCCTTATAGCCTATAGGCTTCCAGAAAACGTCCAGCACCACGGATCTCCGACGATGCAGCACCAAGGCCATGCTCTAGTGATCACACCGACTTCGGTAGAGAGTTTCCCAGAAGTAAACGACAATGTATAGACAGAAAATCTATATTCGGCAAAAAAAAAAAGAATTACAAAATGCTTCGCAAAAAAAAAAAAAGCTAGAAATTTTGAATCTTTTTTTGAAATGTCTAAAGAAGGAGCGTGCCCAGACTGGTGAGCTCGAACTAAAAATGGAAGCGCCCGAAGCCTACGTCTACGTGAGCACACTCTTCCCCCTACCTTCTGTGAGCTCTCTCAGGTGTTGGTTTAAAGTTGTTTGAGGGTGACCTGGATTCACAAAGGAATTATTAGGAGAGCTGCAGCGACGACGTGCGAACTCTTCTGTGCTGGAGAAGCTGTGTGTCGTGATGCCGGACGGGATGTCTATAAAGAAGAAGTAAGCTTGGACGTCTCAAAGGGCAGGATCATCGGGTATGTCGATTTTTGCCAAGGGGTTGGCCCGGATGTGTCTGTCGAAGCGCCCATGACGACATAGGAATGGTCGTACGCCTCGCATCACCATAGAAGATCCCGTTTGGCTATTTTCTGATAAATGGGTTATCAACGTTGTTCCTCCAGAGCCTCTTTGTAGACAGCGTCGTCGCCCTTGAAGAGTGCGATCTTCTCGTCAAGGCCGTGGTGTGCGACAGATTGGGTGGAAACGTCGCCATGGAAAATCTGCTGGGCTGCCAGTTTCATGAAACCATCTATGAAAACATGAAGACGACTTTCAAGTACCCGACTCGACCAATCGAGGAGGTGCATTTTATATTTGATGCCTGCCATGCCTTCAGGCTTCTCCGTAACCTGCTTTGAGACAAGGAGGTGCTGAAATTAGCAGCCTATGCGGTAAATACTGACTATAATTTCTTTCTAAAACGTACGAGTACCACTACATAATGAAAAGAAGACTGGCTTTGAACCCCGAGAACCGGAAACAAACACACAGCCTCTAAGCGGGATGTAGTATGGGCCTTTATTCCGTACGCTCCAGTCTTGAGGTTCAAAATTTAGGGAATCCACTAGCTCACTTGAAAAGCCACCATCTTAAAAGACGGGGTAAAAAAAAGGACCAATGAACTGTTTTTCATTGCTGGTGTACGCATTTCATGCATTTGTTAATGTGATGCCAACAAACATACCCATGTCAACTGTGCATACTTTTCGAACCTGACATCATGATGTAAAAAAAAATCAACTTAATGTAGAGTTATAAAGAAAACAAGCTGAAACCACCAAGCGGCAACGAAACAGTATCTGTGGCCTTGTATCTATAAAACAAGCTCAACCAGCTTAAAACAATTTGTGATGCGTCAAAACATGTTATTAGGTAGCAATACTAATCACAAATAGGTCAGTGCTTGAGCAGCAGGCCATTTTAAAAATTCCCAAATGCCCGGAGGCAGGCTGGGAGTCAGGATTCACATGCTTTGTGTGGTAGCCACTTCAGGTGTCAAATGATGAATCATTCATTTAGTAAGTGATATAGAATACATAATATGCAAGGTTACAAGACACCAGAGCATTTAAGGTGGGGGCACCGACTCCAAATATGCCTCTACTTCATCATCCTAATGTTGCCTGGTAAAATACTTAAATTGATATAATTATATTCTTTCCAATGGTTATTAATTTGCAGCACATCCAGTTGCACCTCATTGAGCATCTGCACGAGCTGCAAAAGTCTGCAGGCCTTCGCGCTGCCAACAGACTCACATAGGCCCACATCGACTGTTGCCGACAGGAGATGAAAGTCAAGCTGGCTGCTCAAACCCTCAGCAGTCCCGTCGCTAAGGCCCTTCTGTTTGCCAAAACAAGTGAGATTTAAAGTCAATTTTCGGTGTTTAAGCTATAGTGAGGCTGCGTTTAATGTTTCATGTGTTGACTGCAGAAAACAATGGTTATCCAGGTGTTTTGACCTGCTAAACACACTGAGTCCTATGGCCCCCACCTACAAGCGTCCTTCAACCAGGCCAACATCCAGGAGAGGAGCCGGACGATGGAGCGGTTCGGCCAGAATCTCATGCAGCTGGAGCTGCATGGCGGCCAACCTGCAGTGGCGGACGTCAGGCACATATCCATCGTTGCTATTGCCTTCACCCTGAAGAGCGTGGCGGGCCTCGCAACTCAACTGACTACCAGTTGTGAAGTCAGGTAGTCAGGAGGTCATGAAAGTACAGAAAGGAACTATACACTATCGCATTTATAGTCTGCTGTAGGTTAAGGAAAGCAGAAAAAGCCCTTTCCTCAAAGCTCTGTGCTCACGACGATTTCCGGTTTCCTCTTTTCCACTCGCCTCTTCCCCAACATTTATTATACTAACGTGTAAAAAGTGACGGGCTTTCTGGAAGGAGCTTTTACCCCATTCACACGACCGTAAATGTATCTTTAGCTAAGGGACCTTTATTCTCTGCGGCCAATCAATTAACGACCTTCCGCGCGTGGCGTGTGCTCGCGACCCAAGAGCACGGGCTGATTCGCCGATAGCAAAGGGACCTATGTTAAAGGTACCTTTATGTTGACCGTGTGATTGGGGTATTATTCTGCTTTTCTTAACCTGCAACAGACCATCGAGTGGAAGATTTATGTTTCAAAACAAATTGTCTTCTCTTATGCCTCCTTTTCTTAGCTATCTGTGCTCCTACTGGAGAAACCAGGACCACTTCAAGATGTTCTTCGACTGTGTGTGGCAAAGGGGCGGCTGGAACAACCCATCAGCTGCCCAGTTCCGGCAGGCTTACGGGACGCTGCTGCTACACGCCGGTGTGCACGCCCCCAACTCCGCCAACGTGACTGCAGACCTCGACAGGGAAAGCCTGACGGTCAGCCAGGGTACGATCAACCCTGCTGTTGATGCCGGGGACGACCAAGAGGGTGACGACTTGGCCGTTGTTTATGGTTTGGGCGAGGATACCCTGCCAGAGTTGACCTCTGAAGTTGTGAAGTACGTTGCATGACGACTTTGTCAGCTGCCAGGTCACCAAGACGCTGAGCTGCCTATATTGTGTGAGCATGCTCTTGAAGGATAGCGTGGCAGGAGTCCTCTTTACCATAAAAGACAATGGCGGGCTCATGTACCCTTCTTACAAAAAGCAGAAAAAAAATCTTCAGGGTAGCTACTAAAGCTGGAGTCGCAAAAATCTCTGCTATTGCGCTGACCGGTGCTAGCATACAGGGCGTTCTACGAGAAACACGCAGAGCGTTTTCAGACCCAGGCGCATGTCAATGATGAGCCGATGCACGCATCGTCACTTGCCAAGGAAGTCGTCGAGAAATACTCATATTGCGGTTGCGATACCTGGCCCGCACCATTACGGAAAGATTCCGTGGGGTTTGTGTGCGTGACCCGGGACCAAACGAGTCCTCTTTTTGCCACCAGTAATCTGGTATCTTGAAACCACTTCTTGTGTGTTCTTTTGTTTTAGTTAGCTTGTTTGTATATTCCCCCAATTGCTTTGTTCTTTGATTCATTTTGTACTATTACTTGCAGGTTGGTGTAATTATATATCTCAGCAAGTTTTATTTATGTGCTGTGTTTATCGAAAGAATTTTCTTTCATTGATAGTTATTTATGTTACATGTTTGACGTCTGATGACATGCCCAAAAGTGCGTATATGCTCTACTTTGCTTCTCTTGTTATTCTTCGCCGGTGTCTTAGTGTGCACGCTTTTTAACATTTGCGGTGCAATGCGATACCTCTATGTATTCCAGGCGGACCGTTTTTCTTTTCAGCTTCTGTGATGAGGAAATAGTTTTTACTATTTCTCTTTTACGCTGAGTGCCATTAGACGCTATCACAAAACCGCGCAATGTGTTACGTGTAAGTAAAAGTCATGTCACGTAAAAATTCGTTTACAAGAAAAAAAAAAAAAAACAGCGTTCACTTGCCCGTGTACACAGTGGCTTTCCGAGTGTCGTGTACGCAGATCAATGTAGCAAACCGTCCGCACCAAAGATTATGCTACTTAATTAGAACAATGCCCAGGATTGCATAGGGATGCTTATATGAGCCGCCAACCATTCTTTTGTTAATTGACCCACCTTTGTCTCCTCCAGTCGTGTTTTACTTTCAAGTCCCACGGCACGCTTTCACGCCTTCCTCGCTCGCAGTTTAGACTTGGCTGTTTACTTGACAAGATAAATCCTGCACGCCAAAATTGTGGTTCAGGTTTCTGTGACTATCGATGTTTGCGCACCTTGAACACACCATTTGTTTCTTTCAACAATTATTTGTGTTTATATTTGTCACTGTCTTCGGACACCAGCTGTGGGACGTAGGTAGGGGCCTGAAATGTAGTCAAGGTGAACATCGATCACTGGCCAGCAAAATACTGTAACCAATTACACTTAAAAAAAAATTAGCAAAGTTATACACTATTCGTCACGACCCAATTAGCAAAGGCGAATTTTGTCATTGTCCGGCGGAAAGATAAAAAGCACGTGCGTTTTTTCATAGGAATGCACAGGAACACCGCGAAAGTACACATATCGCTGTCTGTTTTAATTTGAATATCTGAAGTCGCGTAGACACTAGCGCCAGTTGGACCCCAGCGTACATTGTAATAACCATATGGACTACG
>JAZHYW010052971.1:0-73162 GCA_037355805.1 Ixodes ricinus | reverse complement strand
CTGCTAAACACAAAACAAACAAACAAATAAAAGACGAGAAAGAAAAGTCGACCCTCACTCCGAGAAAGAAAAGTGATACTCGTTCCCGAAACCGTATACCGCTCTTCTCGGCCCAAGTTTACGAGTTCCGCGAGTTTATGTTTCAGCCTTTTTTCACGCACGAAGTTTACGAGTACGGAGATGAGAAGAGCCTTCCCGTGCCTTCTGGAGAGTCCTGGGGCACGGGGCGCTTATAAGTTTCCACCATCATGAAACCCGCAAAAACCCCAAATAATGTTTAAAAAAAATAAAAAAGCAAAGTGTATACGCGGTTACGTGGTACCGGAAAGAGAAATCATCAAATTACACGATGCATGTGCGGCCTGAGCTCATTCGTGGAAAATTTCGACGTGTCATCGTACACTGAAGAGGTTTCGCGGAACAAAGCCTCTTTTTCTCCCGTACCTAAAACGTCTAACCAAAGGAAAGGTACACTCCCCGGAGAGAAAACCGGCGCATAACGGCAGTATGGACTGGTTGACGCCATGTATTGTTGTCCCAAAATGCGCTTCGTCGTGCGCGTTGGTTGTAGTAATTATAAAAACAGTGCGACGATTCAAGCGCGTTTATGTGGTGTGTGTATATCTCACCGACATCTATATATACGACACAAATGCAATGCCTCGCAGTTATTCTTTATTTCTCGTTCTGCGTTCGAAATCGTGCACTTCCTTCTTTGTGCCGTGTAGAATGTTTGTTGTAGTAACAGCGGACGGTAAAAGAAGGTTGTTTGAACTATGATTGCTACATAGTCCCACCGGAAATGCTCTGTCCGTCCGTGCCTGTCCTGCCGCCTACGATTCCCAGTCTATGATACCCACGCGCTCTTGCAACGCCCCTGCGCTCTAGATTACAGCGTGATGTCTCTATAAGTCGATTTATGACGCCAAATCAGAGTTCACAACAGCCCCCATGCAGGGTCGCGGTGTTATTTTGGGACCCATCATTTCCTACTGGGTTCTTTTGATATACTATTGTTGCTTTCAGAGCAGCAATTTGCGATCAAGTTGCAAAGCCGCTCGCTATCTGACAGCTCTGGGCGTAACTTATAGGAGGGGACTGGATGTCGGGATTAGCGCTAATCCTCTCTCCATGGTGCGTCAAAGAGCCAGCGATGGAGCATGGCTCCGCGTTATTTAGGGGAGCTTGATTTGCTTCCTTTTGTGTGATTTTGTGTGTGTGCGTGCGTTTATTTTTCTTAAGAGAGTATCACCGGCAAGCATGCTCTTTATTTTTCTCTTCTTTTTTTTCTTCTTCTTGATAAATGTGAAGTAACAGAAGTGGCGTCGCCGTTTTTATTACGCTTTACGGAACACTTGGGTAAATTGCCCGTGACGGTTATCTACGGTGAGCGGCAGTCATTACTTGTGCAGCAGAGCTCGATTGCGGACAAGCACGCCGCTAATTTAAAGAACTTAGTCCGCATGATTGTGGCGATGCTACTAGACTGTATCAGATTTTCTTCTCGCATTCGTAATACTCACGCGACATGGACACTAATGGAAATAAGAGCCCTATCGAGAAGGGGGCTCCCTCAAGCAGCTTGGGGCGTCACACTGCGCATGCTGTTCGTGGGACCCCAAGCATGGGCTCCCCATTCTAAAACTCTCTAACAGCGAAGATGGCACAGCACTTTCTCTTGGCACTAGGGAAACAGAGATGGAATATATTTGTTTTACGTACCGACGAGAAATTTAATGTAGCTCTGGAACGAATTTCTGAAAAGAAAAAAAAAAGGGAGTGTTATACCATAGCAAACTACCGTATTATTCGAGCACGCAAATAGCCATTTACCCGGTTCGGAGCCCGGCAACCTTTAATACAGAAAGACAAAAAAAAAAAAAAAGAAAGAGAGGATATAGTTATTGTAAAACAACCGAGATAAAGTCCCACACGGAGAAGTTCACTTGCGCAGATAAAATTTTTGCGAAGAATCCTTTTCTCTGCATCGTTCTTCGCCACGTTTCTTACGTCGAACGCGATGATTGGCTGCACGTGTGGTCAGGGAGAAAGTAGACACGCAGGCTTTACTTTTCTGCTTATTCTCGCCCCCGACCGCCAAATAGGCATATCCGGTATGGGCGACGAAAAAATATCAAAACGTTTCAACCTGCAACTAGTAAAAAATAGAGGGGAGGCAAGCAATGGTTTCGCCTAGGGCTGGGCGATTGATCGATTAACCTTCCGATTAATCGATTAAGGCTTTAATCGCGATCAAATTTTTTAACCGGTTAATCGGTTTTTTAATCGGTACTCAAAAGAAGTCAGTTCCCAGCCAAGTGCTATGAGCAAGGTTCAATTCTCGCGCTCGCGAAGCGTCACGTGTTCGAGGATATACATTACAGTTCTGCCGAGGCCAGACAAACAAGCCGGGCCCGCAATTGATCCCCGCGCGACCGCGAAACTTCACGTGTTGAGGATCTATTACACATCCTGCCCAGGCAAGACAAACAAGCAGAAAAACAAGCTGGGAAACTAACAACGCCAAGGTTACTTGTTCCAGTATTCGGCACGTAAAAATGGACGAGTTCCCGAGTATGAAAGGCAATCTCGCTGGAAAGTTTGGGTTTTAAGTAAACTCCAGCGGTGAAGTTTTTAACTCGAAGGAAGTCCACTGCATCATCTGCAAAAAGCCGTTTTCGTACACTGGAAGCGTAAGTTCGCTTCAGTATCGCCTACGAGCGAAGCACCCATGTAGCTGCAGCAAGGACCATCCGCCAAAACGCAGACAACAATCAACGCCTTCTCATCAAGATTCCTTTCTCTGAAAAAAAAAAAAAGAAAAGCATCGCCCAAGCTTTGACTTCTTGTTTTCCTGTCGAAGAATGTGGACAAACTTCTTTGTCTTCGGAGCTGGAGCAAAAATATCTGTTTTTGAATCGTTGAACTATATGTATCCTCAATTCTAAATGTCCTTTGCGCCGTGTAACAGAGAGTAAAATAAGTCTTCAAAGGCAAGACGAGTTGCTGCATTCTTTTTAATATATTATTTATAAAAATCAACGCAACCGATTAATCGATTAATTAATCGATTAAAGGGTGGCGATTAATCGGGTTAAAATTTTTAATCGACGCCCAGCCCTAGTTTCGCCCATACTGGAAGTGACGACAATTCAAGATGGCGGCGCCCTTGCGAAAAACGTCTATAGTACTGGAGTAAACACGGCGCATTTGACTCGTTGTAGGGCGGGGGGGGGGGGGTTGCAGGAGATGACATCACAGGTGAAGCGTTGCCTGCAGACCTATTTTGTTGACCTGATATTTGCCATATGTCGTTTTCTTTGTAAATAAAGTTGACGTTGAGTGGCTGAAGGAGAGGTGCACGTGTCCCCCCCCTCCTCCCCCTCGCCCCCTCTTTTGAATCCGCCCACATGAGCGTGACAGTCTTGATTTATTTCCTGATTAGAGTGTGACCAATATTTATGCTATAAAAGAAGCAGTTTAAATATTTTCTTTTTTTGTTAAGTAAGCAAGCGGGGGAGGGAACAAGACCGCGAACAAGCATCATTCCCCGCAGCCGAAGGACCACTCTCTAGAGAACGAAGAGCCACCCTTGTAACACAGAGACACACGAAACACATAAAAAAAGCGCAAATATAGCGACTTGTGCTACGTGACCGGACCAAGCAAGCGGCAGACAGATCAGATCCATGACAGTCCGGTTCGGCACGACGAGGCACTCGGACTGGACGGCCCTTGTTGAGACGGCGGTCGACGTGCCTCCCAACCTGATTATTATTCGAGGCTTCAATCCAGCGAGAGGCTTGACGAAGGTGCGCGGCGATCTTTCCAAGTGCGTCCCCATACAGAGACACCTGTGTCCGTTACTCAAAAAATGTGCACATAAAAATTAACACTACCAAGTCACTCATCATTCAATAAAACTGACTTCCCTCAATAGTCACATTCGTGAAAAAAAAATGTACTAATTAAGTTGCACGCTAGGTAACTTAATTAGCTTAAACAACTAGAAGATGCTGGTGAACAGTCGCCTGCAGTGGAACAAATACAACTGTTACCGAAAAAATGATGCCGAAGTCGCTGCAGTCACTACCTACTCTGTTTCTCGATTGTTGTCTTGGAAAGCCAGTCTGTACTCCCGGCATCGGTGGTTTCGGATTCAGCCACCACAGCTTCCCTCGTCGCCCCCTTATCGCAACTAAAGTCAATGGAAATCGCACCTGGCGAGGAGATTGATCTATCCAACCATTTTATCGTGGGTAACGCCATTTTGAGAGTGAGGGAGAAAAAGGCAAAGGGCAACCGGCGCTTTCCCCCTCGCTGGAGTCGTTAGAAAGAGTGAAAGTCTCGGATGAGAGGCTGCGTCGGCGTTGGGTGTATGCAGTGCCCGAACTTCGTTCGCGCTTTCATCTCTATTTTAAACTCGCAAACTTAATTAGAGATGGCGACAGTCCCCTGGTCATCGGGACACGATTTCTCGGCGATAGGGTTGCCCGAATAACGCCGAAAGCGTCGAATACTAGGGAATTGTAGTAGACCGTTTTCTCCTCCGCTACGCTATCCCGGAAGAAAACGCCGCACCTGCGCATGCCCGCCGCCAGCCTTATCTGCATAGTTCAAGGGCTTGTGGGGGATTACGGAGCGCTATCCGGGTGCTAGCGAGCTGCGGAGCGGATCCAGCACTCCTAATTTTTTGTTTGTTTCTATCAGAGAAATCGAGGATGGCGATTTGAAGGCCGCTCCTCGTGTGACCAAGCACCGGTCAGAGCAAAGCGCTCGTGCCAATCGTGCTAGGCGAGCTTAGAAAAAAAAATTATGCAGCCTAGAAGCTTAGTCTGCCTCAACGGGCGACTTGTCTCCCCAGCTACAGATGAGAAATTTAGCCAGTGCAGTACAACCGCTAGCCTGAGGTCTTTACAAGTGCACCACGCAGTAGTGATACACGACCGCGCGCGGGTATACGATGCTCATCCAGATCGAAACGGTCAGGGGTTGGGATTGAACCCAGGGTCCTGGGTTCTGCAGCGCGAGTTTTCGCTCCACTTGCTCCGAGCTGGTGTGCGCTAGCCCGTTCGGCGTGCGAGAGAGATTCTTTCCTTTTTTACGTAAGAGGGAAAGTGAACGTAACGAGGGAGCGAACGGTGCGAAAGTGCACGGCGGGAACCGCGCCGCGGTTTCACGAAACTAGTCCAGCCCATCCAGTCCAAACCACGACCGTTTAAAGACGACTGCATGCACCAGTGCAATTAAAAAAGCGATATCTTGTATATTGAAAATGATGATAAGCCTCGAGACTGGCGTGGGAAGATTAAAAAGCAGTAAAAGGAGTCTCTTACTGTTCTGACTCTTTTCCACTCCAGCCTCGGGGTTTACCATCATGCTCAATGCAACTCGTGTTTGTGCTGAGTAAGACACGAGAAGGACAAGGAGCCGAGACGGCTGGTGATAGTACTCGCGCACAGGTAATCAATATACGCAAACATTTTGGAAACGAACTTGATAAATACGTGAATTTTTACATAATTAATATGAACGACCCACATTATGAACTATTTTGGGGGAACCGAGGTGTCCAATTCGAGACTTGACTATACGTGTTCGAACCTCTTCTTCTTTTTTTCTTTTTTTTCCTGCCTTTGCTTGCGGTTTGGTCGGTTTTTCGTCTCTGTAAGTTACATCCTATGCTTTTCTATGATTTTTCCAATGTCAATAAATTCACTTGTCGCATCTGCAGATACCATCAAGTCGACACCGCTTCCAGGTTCCCAATGTTGACTTTTTTGAGAACTGGTTTCCAGGAGAGAGAGAGAGAGAAAGGAAAGAGAGAGAGAGAGAGGGAGAAAGAGAGTGCATGCAAAAGGATGATCGCAGGTCGCCGAGAAAGGTCGCGGGAACGGTGTGCGCGATTTGATGGATCGGTTTCCACACTCGGGCCTGCTGCAGCGCTATAGGACACGAAGACACTCTAATGGCGATAAACTTTGTCTCTCAGGCTGAGTGCAGCCTCTCGCTCCCCTCTTCTTTGCGCGTGTTCTTTCCCACTTTCTCTTCTCACATCCAAGTGGGATTGCGCAACTGCGGGGAGCTTGTTGGCTTGCCTGTTCCGCGCGGCTGCACTTTCGTATGTTCTCAGTCTCCTCCCGCAGGCACGCAGTAAGTGCTCGTGCGCGGTGCGGGGTGGTGGAATCGCGTACCGAATGACAGAGGTGGAAAGCCATAAACCGTCGGCGTGCCGTGTGAAGCAGCTCGTTCAACTGCGGTACTCGAAGCGTCAGTCGGCCCTGGGAATATTCCGGACGATATGTCTCGCTGATGACGTTGCATCTCCAATGCGTATACAAAATGTTACGTTACTACATTTCAGTGCTATTCGTATACAAAATCCATCCCGTTGCGTTTTTTTTCTGCTTTTATATTCTTTTTTTACATTCAGTCGGAGAGCTGTCCAAAACCTATACTTCGTTTCACCTTATGTTGTACCGCAGCGAAGGCTAGAAGCGCGAGCTCATAACGTTGGCAGCCGCTCTTAAGTCACGAAAGCTTGTGCCGCCGAGATTAGCCGAGATGTGCCCCAGAGCAAGGAGCTCGCGCTTGTAGCCTTTCCTGCGGTACATCATAAGGTGAGCAGAGTATAGATGACGTACGAATCGAATAGCGCGCGGCCTCATCCATAGCGTCATCGCGCACAGAAAAACCGAGAAGGCTGTTGTGACGGCGTTGCGCTTTCGGCGGTTCTTTGGATTGGTTGGACTCGTAACGCCGGCTGCGCTATGACACATTTAAGCTGATGCAAAGTGTAGCACTTATGACTCACTTTCTCTCTCTCTCTCTCTTTTTTTAAATTTTAAGCAACAACTAGCGGACCGGGCTAACTTGCTGGAGTTCTTTAGCATAACGAGTGGGATGTGAACGATATCCTTGCTTGATGTATGCTGCAATCTCAGAAATGTCAGTGCTCATGGCAGTGGCGAAATGACTAACAATACGACTAACGGCCCACTCGTAGCGCACACAATATGGTAGAAAAAAAAAAACGAAAGACGTTCACAATTTTCTGTAATGCCGAATTAGAGCGCAGCTCTTGGGAGGAGGAGGGGACCCGAGGGGATGGAGGGGAGGATATGCCCCTATTCCTTCCCCACTAAATTTAGCGGGAAAGTTTACCCATCGTGACGTCACATGTGTCACGTCACGAGGTAACGCCGTGGCGTTACCCTCGTGACCCTCGTGAGGGTAACCGTCGTAGCCCTCGAGTTAATCCCCGTGAGGGTAACGTCGTGACCCTCGCGAGTGTAGCCCTCGACGTCATTATGGGAAACGTCCCACAATGCAACGCGCGGTTACGCCGACGACGCCGCTCAAGTCGAGACAAGCGCCTAAATCAGCGCTCTCTCAAACTAAAACTAAAACAGAAGACATTGTGAGTTTTTAGGTGGCATTATCGTGTGAACTCGCCCACGGCAGTTACGCGCGTTCCAAGTTTAAGATATAAGAGGCAGAGGCTGAGACCTGCGTGCTTCGTTTATCTTTACTTCATTTTGGGACTATAGACCTTTCCAACGCATATTACCCAGGCGAAAAAATACCGGAGTCACTGGGCTTTGGACGCATGCGCGCGCCTCAGTACCTGGAAAGGGCTGCTGCGAGCCCAGAAGACAAAGAGTGGCATCCCACAGAAGGCGATTACTGAAAAGGTCTACTACGCGGACGGCGAGGTTTTCGGCGGATTCCGATCGTCTACCAGGTCACGGAGGCCCTGTACATGGGAGCGAACGGTGTAACGAAACGCTTGTTTATGGGGGACGGGTCTTTGAGGTGTGTGTTTGTCTCGTGATAAGCTTCTTCCCTTGTAATGCTCGCGTTTCCTTTAGGCTGCGAGACATTCCATTGGTACTACGGGAAACATTCTGCGACTGGTGGTCCGGGTGGCTTCTCGAGAATGCTGACAAACGCGCAACATAAGCGATTCTAATGGGCGGTGGTCACCCGTGCTCCCTGTGATTTTTCACGCTTCTTGCTCCGTGATTCGACCTTCGGCATTCTTATCCGCGGGCCGCAGTCTGATTGGTGGGGGATCTATAATAGGTTCTCAAAACTCGTCACGCCCTTCGTTTCTTGAGCTGTCAGCGACGAACAACTATATCGTACGAAGCGGGGGTGGAGGATAAAAATCGAGACGATTTAAATCTTGATTTAAATCGGACCTTTCCCGCAACAATGCGATGATTCCAATCAAACTTTTCCGCAAAGATAATCCCGAAAAAAATATTTGTTTGTTTTACTTGCCCTTTGTCTAAACATTTGACGCCTTCCATGTGCAATTGTTTCGTTTTAAATCAAAGAATCATTGAGCGAGAGAAGATGTATATCCAGGCTGAGCACGCAGGCAAAACCAGTGCTCTTCTGCAGAAAATTAGAGCGTTGAGCGCTCTTTCTAGCTTATACTTCCGTTCTTCATTTACGTAACATATCATGTTGCGAGGCAAATCAGAGCGGGAAATAAAGAGCAAATAAAGCTTTCTAACTATGCTAAAAAAATCAAGCTTATTATTATTAGTATGGTTATTGTTAAAATTTTTAGTGTAGCTGATCACAGGCATTACGCAGGACTTTTCATTAGAGGGGGCGGGGAGTTTCCCAGAGCGCCCCCCGCCCCAGACTCAGTGTTTCATGCCGTCGAAAAAAGAAGCCGCCACCATAGCGCGAGTCGCGCCTTGTGTCGAGCCAACTTTGCGCCCCCACTCTAGATGATTAGGGCGGCCGCCCCCTGCCCCCTGATGCGCTGCATATCGTGGCGATCGTTTAAAAAGTTAGACTCAGCTGTACTTTGGGTTACAATAACACTATTCTTCTGCGTTGCTGTCAGTGATCGGATCAGTCAATCTGCCATGTTTAAATACACGTATAGATTAAGAACCCCTATTTGCCTGTTACTATGATTGAAGTGACATCTGATTAGAGTACAAATTAAATTAGCCCCATTTAAATCACATAAATCTGATTAAAATTCAACAAATCAGATTCGAATCAAATACATTTGATTTATGTTTGTTATATTTTTCTCCTGATTCTTTTCACTCTGGTATGAAGGGAGTTTACCACTTTGAGCTGTCTTTAGCGTTCTCTTTCGCGTTTTATATGAAGTCACGGGTTAATCGAGGAACTGATTAGACGCAGCGAGCAGTAGTTGTGCATACTCTGAATTACTTGAGTTTATATTGAAAGTTTGTATTTAGATATGGAATCGCTTTTTTCCAAAATAAATCAGTCATAGATAAATATATGTACCGTATTTTCCGGGCCTATGAGTCACCTTGGACTATACATGTTTAAAAGTCCGAATTTTGGGCTGACTGCAGGACTATCTACGCGTGCGGACTGTACAGGATTTTGTGTTTCAATATCGTTGATTATGACGAGACGAGACGGAATTTGTGAATGAAGAAGTATGTTAATGATGATTTGTATGTATAATATAAGCTTCTTTGTGAGCTAAGAAAGCAGACATGTGTCAAGGTGTGCGCATGCCTATGAAAGATTTCTTTGTCGACTAAGCACCAGGTGCGGACTTATGCACGGCACTGCGGACTATGCACCGGGTGCGGACTATCTAAGCAAAAACTGTGATTTTGGACTCCCAAATTTGCCCCTGCGGACTCTACACCGGGTGCGGACTGCAGTCAGGAAAATACGGTATATATATATATTTGCCAATAATTTAGTGAAGGCATATCTTTCGTCCGTAACAGCAGGCACTGCCCGATGAAGTAAAAAGAGCAAGCCCATATACATGTATATCTAGAAGCAGCGCTCTATGTTGTGATTGCTGAAGCTGAGCATATCCCACAATCAACGCCCTACTCACATCCGGTAATTTCTGTGTTTTTTTGTCTTCCTCTCGTTGTTGCTGTATGTTTGTTTGTTTCTGTATCTTTTTGTTCTCGATTTTACATTTAATTCGCGCTTCATCACACGCCCATCAAATTAAGCGTAAGTGAAAACTCCACTAAAGAAGTCATGGGCCACTACCGACAATCTCCTAAAAAAGTTTAGATTGCCAAATATCACGCTACACAACAAAAGAGCTACACCGGCCGTTTTCTACGTCATTAGTCATCCTGTAAGGTGCAGCCAGCAGTAATTTCGCTCGAATTTCGAGTGCTGCAGTTACTGACGCTGCTAAGCATGTGTGGTCCCTGATGCAGCTTGCAATAACTCAGGCATGAGGGAAGCATCTCTCGCGAAATGGGCCGATATTGTAATCCAGTGTGTAATGGCCGGTGGTTCGTGAAATACAGGCGCAAAGTGCTCCACACGTTTGTTTATACTTCCGCATAGAACACGCACACCATCTTTAAATAGAGAGGAGAGAGAGAGGCAACTCATTACGCCTGGAACATCCATAGGTCGGACGCTTACGGACGATGTTAAACAAAGCCCATGTGAGATTACTACGGGGTTCCTAAATTTGATTGTCTATTCCTGACACGATGCGGTGCAACACGGCGTTAGTTTTTTCTGGCTTGAAATCGACGTTGATCGGTTTTATTCTTCGTGGGCCTGACACCACCAAATAAATTTGGCGAAAAAAAAAAAGAAGAAGAAAGAAACTAAGCGAGCAGCGCCGCGCAAGAACTCGAAATTACAGTGGTGCGCATGTAACATGTTTAGTTTTGTCTGTCTGAGCCAATTTTTATGTCCTAAAAGGCTGCCTGATCGCCGGCCAGTGCGTATACATTACCATCAACTCTGGCGTACTATACACCTTACTAAAATATTTCGGATAAAATTATCATAAATGCCGAACGATCGAAACGATTTTCGCTGTTTATTTTCGTTCGTCAATCCTACAAACACTAGTTGTTTTTTTGTGTTTTTGTTTTTTAGGTAACTAGTATATGTTACTGCCGAATTGGCTTCCGGATCAAAGATGAAGTTGAATATTGTGCTCGATTAATTAAGCCTTTGGGACCAAACTGGATTAGAGTTGGTTCAAGTTAAAGCTAATCACGTTGGAAAACAAAGCGCCATTGCGTCTCTTTTATGACATCGTCTTTTCTGTAAATAACTCGCTCGGTGACTGTCGACTCTCCTTTACCGATCAATGAGACTGCAGCATATCAACCGACGAAAGCGGTGCCTTTTGGACGAAACTGCGTACAAAGCCACCGTCACGCTTCTCGTGTAGACCAACTCAACTCAGTGACGTCACGCCAGAGCGGTGGCGCTGCTGTCGGTATATTGCGCATGCGCAGACGCTCCCTTCCTCCCGAATTTGATTACTGCGCATGCGCAGTGCCCACACCTGGTGTTGGCAAAGCGGGCTTCTTTGTAAACACTGTGTCGGTGTGTACATCGTACAAAAGACACACGGTGTTCGCTCCAGACACGACGACGGAACTGTCTGGGGACACTCCTCAAGTATGTTTACAGCACGTTTGCTTCATACCAATGTATGCTTCCCTTCAAACATGTTTAAAGACAATGTTTGTGGGAACAATACAATGTGACAGGGGTCGTCATACAAGGAACAAACACGCCTCAGACGGTGTATGCAGACAGTGTCTTTTTGTACGATGCGTTATGTCCGAGTCCCACTAGAGCGACAAACAGAAACAACCAACAGCGACAGGGTTTAAAACCAGATTTTTTTGCGATTTGACGGGTTTTGTATAGAATAAAGGAGGCTATGCTGAACGCAAGCGTCATGTGCGCGAGGGCATCTTTGGCAGGCTTGCATTCGCTCGTGCTTACTTTACGAGCACCGAACGACTAAACGCCTGTGCATCTGTTGGAGGCTTGTGCGTGTCGGTTGTTTTGTTGTTTGTCGGTCTTAGTGGAACTCTGACATTAGCAGTGTGACCGCGGTTTAAGTGGGGACCAATAGCAAGGTGGTAAGCGTAACTGTGGTATATATATATATATATATATATACCCTGCTCTTCTTCCTGTCTTTTGATGTCTGCCCGCCAAGCAAAACCGTCAATCTGAACACGTGCACATGTGCACACTCTAAAAAACGCCTGGACTTCTACTTACCCGCAAAACACTCGAAGAGCCAATTTCTGCGATCTACGAAATCGGCTCAGCGAATGATGAGGCGGAACATTTGTTTAGGCCTAAAAATGAAGTCTGCGCTGTGGCATTACGCAATGCAAGCAAAATTAAGTCTGCACTGTGGCATTACGCAATGCAAGCATGACGCTTTGCATTGCGTAATGCCACAGCGCAGACTTCATTTTTATGTCTAAACGGATGCTCCGCCTCGTCCTTCGCTAAGCTGATTTCGTAGATCGCAGAGATTGGCTCTTTGAGTGATTTGCGGGTAAGTAAACGCTAAGGCACTTCTTCAGAGTGTATACACGAACTCATCTCTGTGACGTCACGGCGCGGTGGTGGCGCGTCGGTCGCACTTCCGGTCTGGGGCTGTGGGCAGAAGTCCCCATGCCAGACGTGTATTCCTGCGTTGTTTTGAAAGGAACCAGACAAAAACCTGCCTTCTCGTCAAAACGCCGCGACTGGGGCCGTGCCAAAAGTGTCGAGAAAGGTTTGAAGGTCAGTTTTCACGTGCTCGGTTCGTCCGAGAATCTGGATATGTGCCGTGAAAAGGGAAAAGCAGACGCCGTCGGACAACGATTGCATGGGCGGGAAGCACCTTGGGTTGAATTCACGGATACTTGTGGTCGTCAGATTTATTTGTTTTGTTCCAACATGAACGCCAGAACACCGTCAAGTTGTGCGGACCACCTCCGGACTACGTTCAGTGCGTCTTCAAGTTCAAACGGCCGCCTGATTGTTCGAACTGTCGTCTGCTCTTTCAAACGTTTCTGCTTGTCGTCTGCTCTCTTAGACGACGCCGGTCCGTAGACCAAATGTATGGCCCGGTACTTGCGATAAGAAGTAAGTGCAGGCCTCAAAAGACTTAAATCTGAAGGTTGGTAAGCAGGCTCGATGTAAACAGTAGATACAAGGAGATGTTGATCATTGTTACCAGTGACCATCACCGACTTGTTAGGCCTAATTCAGTTGGTCCGATTCTGCTTGCGATTTTCAGTATCGACGTCGGCCATCTCAGCTACGGTTCACGCTTTTGCAGCCCGAGCGGCGTCGCGACTGAAAATTCCGAGCGAAATCTCATCATGCGAATCAGGCTTTAGCGAACATTCTGCGGCATCCACGCGGAATGAATCGCCACCTGTCACATTATTCAAGCGAAGTTTTGAGGTGTAACGAGCCTCGGTAATTTCGCTGACGCCGCTCAAGATAGTCAGACATCGCCAGGAAGACGTAGAACCAACAATTCGGACGCGACAAAGGGCAGGGGGACTCACACTGACGCCGACAGCATCGCATTTCAATGGTGTGTTTATGGGCGACGGCGCGCTTCTTGCCCACACTCCTACCGCGCATGCGCGGCGCCGGTGGCGTCCGCTAGGGGCGCTCCGGGCGCTCCGGTTTGTTTGTAAACATGAGTTGGTGTATAATACTTTAAAATATAGCCACGCCTATTATTTCTTTATTTAAATTATTTTCGGTGGAGAGAGGGGAAAGGGGGGGGAGGCAGAAATCACAGCGAATGAGGGGCTGAAAACGTTTCGGCTATATAAAAGAAGAAAAAAAAAAAAGCGAATGGCCAACATGTAGCATCTGAAAGTTATTAGAGTCGCGAGGCGTGGCCTATTATGCTCGAGCTTCCTGATTCGTTGGTCGGCGTTCTAATCAGCCGATATCGCAATGTGATTGGCTGCGAAGCGAAAATAAGCGTAAAAAAAAAATCTTTTTCTATATTTTAGTTTAGCGATCCGCTAAAAGACGAACATATGTAAAGCTTAGGGCGGAAGTTTGTTTGTACTTGCATTATAATTTGATATAACGGTCACTTGGTAAATCTCGAGGACAGGGCAACGCATGCAACCCACGAACAAATAAACCAGCGTCATATTTTCACTTCTCTAGCCCACCATGCGTGCTGCGTGGTGCGTCGTGACTCGCGATATGCGGAGCTTGACGAGAGGTCGCCTGTTTTCTCCGTGTCTCGTTTTACCTTTTTGATATTTGCCGGCATTGAAAAACCACGAGCGCGGTGCAATGTGCTCGCACCGAGTCACCCGAACATAGCGGTAAGATGTCTCGCCCGAGTTTAAAGTGCATATAAAGTGCGTCGTTAAAATTCGAGAAAAGAAACAGGATAGTCACGTTCGCGACTCCTCTGTCGCACAGAGTACCATTTCATATTGGTTTGAGAGTGCAGAACATACACAAACGCCGACGTCGCAGCGCATCGGTGGCGCTGCATTCGGCACGGCGCATGCCCAGACGCACCGTGTGGGCAAACGCGTGCCTGTTGAGAGTAAAAAATGGAACGTGCCCGTGTTGTAAACACACGGAACTCACGTGAGCAACTGACAGAGGAGGCAAGGATCAGCAGCATGCACCAAACGCCAGCCATGGGGCGTGACCTTTCCCAGGATGGCCGATCCAGCTTCGGGTGTCTTCTGCCGCTCTTCCCAGCATGCGAGAAGCGGGCTAGGTGAAATTGATCCCCCTGGAAGCATACGAGGAGGCCGCTTCAGTTCGACATCAACAGAGTCAGGAGGACACTCAACCTGGCTCAAGTTCGGAAGGGAGCAGACACCACGCCGTGGATGTCATGATGTCATACACAAACCCCCTCCCCGTTTTCCTCCCTCCCGCCCCTTTCAACTTCGAGTCTCAGTCAAGTCAACACCACCTCTCAGTTTTAACAAATTGGTATAGGTTAAACGTGAGACTCGTCTGCTGTGAAGACCTTTCTACCCATTCGTAGTGCTGTGAAGTTTCACATGTTTCCGTCTGTTGAACCTTGGATTTCCATCATGTTTAACTTAGAATTTTTGTCAATTTTAACCTTCGATTTCCGTCATATTTAGCGTCATAGTCTTTGGCGTCAATCTATTGAGTCAATGTGCATTCGCATAGTTTATACCCTGTGTGATAGCGGATGTTAAATGCGCATATACAAGCATGTTCATTTACTACACAAAGGGGACAAATTGGTATCGCTCCTCAGGGAGCCGAACCTGTTTTACTATGGTTCTTCAGATCCCCCTCGCCCGTTACGAAACATCGTCATATTTTGCCCGACGTCATTCCAACACGGCACGTTGACTGAATCAGAGTGTCCAGAGAACGATGACGCGGCACTTGTGCAGCGCTGACATTTTGTGACGGTATTTTCTCAAGATGAGAATTCTTCAACATACCTTATTTTTTAAATAGATAAATTATAGAAGATCAAATAAGCGGGTAAGTTATGCTTGACGAGAGGCGAGAAAGAAAAAGGAGGAGAAACGGGACAGGGCTATCAAAGTTATATTGTCTATCAGTTTCTCCGTTCTCATGCAAACGAAAGCAAATAGAGTGTCCACTGGCACGCCCTTAAATAAGTTCATCAGAAAATATAGAAGGTGAAACATAGAACTGAGTACTCACGACTTCTTGCGCGACAGTGGGGTCATGCTCCCGCCGACGAACGCGCTTCTAGCAGACGAAAACGTTCACAGCGGTTTAGCAGACGACGTGGTCGCTGCTCCACTCGCGACCGCGCGGTACTAAAAGTTCCAGCTACCACCACCGATTCTACGTGAGATTAAGGGGGACTTATGACTGAGAACCAGGAGGAAATAAAAAATAAAGTACGAACCCCGTCTGACAAGCCGACCCTCCTGCACGAAAATAATAATAATAATAACACGCAAGAGCGCGAAGGACACAAAGAGGGAGAGCGGTCAGGGCGATGGGGGCGCCCCGTGGTGCGTGCCGTTGACTGTAAGCGGCGGCGGATGCGTTCGTTTGTTTGGTCTTTTGATACTTTCGTGGTGTAACCCTAGGAACTCTAGTGTGTACCACGTGTTTGTAACGCACCTTCTTGTGTCGACATTTCTGCGCATGAAAGGGCTCGTCGTAACCAGGGAAGCGGAAAGTTCCTAATTATTTTAAGGTACACGAAAGGTTATTCGCGAATATAGTTTCTAAAACATTATTGCCTAAGGATAACGTTGCCTTCAACACGTGGTGTGATGTCACATACAAATTTTTGCCCAGTCAGAGTTTTCTTCTTCAATTTCAGAACTTGCATTGCATGGGAAACCCGATGATGGCATTCTGGAGAGTCGTCTTTCCCGTCGAGCCGGTGTATTACGGTGGCGGCGCAAGAGGGGGCCAAGCGAAAAAAACTGCGAGCTATAAAAGAAATGGTGGGAAGGAAAGAATAAGGGGGAGTTCTTTTCATCGAACGGCCTTTTTTATTGATATTGCGCTCCGAAGGGGGACCCTCGAATGTTCGTCGTCGTGGATTTCACAGACCTCGTATGGATCCTTTTTCATACGGGAGTGTTTGCCGCCTGGAAATTGTGAAATCTGCAACGGTGAGCTAAGAGCCTGAGATGGGGTCCTAAAGCAAGAAAGGTGTAGGATATGCTAGAAATAATTCGAGACTCGTCCCATAATAGATATTTCAAAATAGTGAAAGAAAACAAAATTTGTGAGTCAATAGTCTCTGAAAACAAACCTCCTTTCGGCGCCCCATTGTCAGTGGTTACCACAGTTCACAGTGCCAAGAAAATTTCATGCAAGATCGTGAATGTTTTGCACTCGATGCAGGATGTTCTTTGTATGGGTCCAATGCCCACCCTGCCCGTTCCGATCTGGATGAGCATCATACCGGAAGGCGGTCACGTGACAAACGTTAAAGACCCAGGCTAGCATACTTACTGCACTGGCAAAAGCTTTATCTACAGAGCGTAACAATGTCGCCAAAACTTTTGGCAGCCTAAGGATATCAATACACCGAACGATAAATTTGGCTTTAATTTCTGTCCTGTTCTTGTAATGTCTCGTTGTGAATAAACTTTATTGTTTATCCCCTTAGCGAGGCCGAGTGACAATTCGCATCCTAAAACGATTACTTGGTACCAGAATCGGCAGCGTATTATCTGTCTGGAAGGAGCGTGCGCGCCAGCGCGGCTCTGGGGTAGAATAAAAATACTCAAGAGACGGAACCACGGAACACAGGCCACCGCACGCTTTCCTTTAGTAGCAACTAATTTTTAGTTTATAAACCATAGATGATTTTACACACATAAAAAAACCGTCCGTCGTCTCCGTTTTATTTTTCTTTTATCTGTACATTAACAAGCTCGCCTGTTTACTTACTAATTCTTCAAATATTTTTTTTTTGTTTTTTTAGATTTTTATTTGCAGAAGGAGAGGTTGTAGTCGGTCGTCTTCCTGGAAGTTTCGGTTTCGGTATTTTTGCACCGGAAGTGTATGAGGATGTGATCCGGCCTAATCCGTCCGTGACCAAAGACATTTTCCAAGCCGAACCGAACTTGCTGAACATCATCATCATCCTCGTTTCGAGCATTCACGAGCGCGCGTACAAAATGGCGGTCTCCGTACGCTTGTTTTGTAAGCGGCCACAAAATGCGGTCGAAAATATTCGCCCGAGAGGCATTGTGGCACCGGGCGACGTTATCACTACAGACGCAGGATTTATGAGGTAATTGCTGACGATATAAAAATTGATACGGCACAGGCTGTCCTCCTGAAATAATTTAACACCGATCTATCTGCACGCTTGGGCATTGTGCACATGGGATGCGGGCACTGTGCATCGTCATAACTTCTCATAACCTGTCATTATTTCCTGATAATACTAATAGTTTCAGGCGGTTCGGAGCCAGGCAAATATTTTGTTTATAAACGCTTTTCTTTTAGCTTGGTATCTTAGAGCTGTTTGTGTCCCTGGCTTACTGTCGCAGTCTAGCTCGCCTTGTTCATAGTAATCTAACAAATCAAAATACTTTTTTCTTCTTCTTTTTAAGAGGCCACGGCACTTACATCGAGAATGAGCAGCTTCTCTCGTCTGTCGCCGGGGTCGTGGAGAAGACGAACAAGTTGGTGACAGTGCGTCCCCTGAAGACAAGGTGAGAAGTTGTTCCGAATAATTTTCGTTATGCAGGCACAACAGGCAGTAAACGTGACACTAACTGCTTGTCCAACTTGATTGCTCGACAGGTACAACGGTGAAGTCGGAGACGTTGTTGTTGGACGAATTGTGGAGGTTCAGCAGAGGCGCTGGAAGATCGAAATGGCATCCCGACTCAACGCCTCATTGCTACTGTCTTCAGTTAATCTACCAGGAGGAGAACTGGTAAACGAGCCAGCTTTTCGTTGCCATTGTGGCTAGAGATTAACAATTCCCGAGAAACATGTAGAGCAGGGATCGGCAACCTGCTGCCCGCGTGGCAGTTTTATGCGGCCCCGGCACGACACCAGAAAAGCATTGCCCCTGTCGCTTCCTCACACAGACCGAAGGACCACGCGGCAATATTAACCTCATTGGGGTCAGGCAGGGACAAGGAGCACTTTCAGTTGGGATTGTCCGGCATCCCCAACTTGAGCAGAGAACGCCTTCATTAGCTTCTTGCCTTTTCTTCGCTGGCCCCCCTCCCTCCCACCTTTGCAACTTGGCGTCTGGTCCCCTCCGTGTCGGCTTCGTAACGACTCGTCCCACCGCTGCAAAAGATAGCCAACCCCTGATGTAGAGTACTGTACTATCAGGTCCCAATGAGATGCAAATGTCAGAGTGCTTGGCCTTCAATACATGTTACACCACCTAGAGGCTCCTGGAAACTGGTAAAATGCTCAGCAGAAATGGAATCTGCGAGGGTGCTGGTCCTCCAAACACCTCCTAGAGAGTAAAGCCTTAGCGCTGGATTTCTTGCGTCGCCTACAGCGGGCGAGTGCGGAGCACGGATTGGCTGTGATCTAGTGTTTTACTCTCGGAGCAATGTTAAACTGTACCAAACATGCTGCTCGGTGTGCCTACCAGCCACTGGCTCACATTGTACTTCCCTTTGGGGTTTGGTTCACGTGAGATGACTTTTACTTTACCCGAAGCACAATATTTAGTTTATTTTACACTTTAAATAGCAACAGAAATATTTCAAATATTAAAGGTCTATCTGCCACCACCCATAGTATACTTCGGTAGTATAACTACATAAAACATATGCTGGCTGCAAATTCTATATGTGTCTTTTTTGTAAAAAATTGGCAGTAACCTTGAATTTCAAAGCCCCATAATGCATGGAATGCATTATAGGACTTTGAATTTCCAATCTGCCCACTAAATTTAGCGTGGAAACTATGTTCGTGTATAACTTGGTCACGTGACATCAACGTTCCCACCAAATTTAGCAGGGGAAATTGAATTGGTGTATAAGTCACGTGACATAACTTTTCCCACCAAATTTAGCGGGGAAGCTAAATTTGTATGTAGATCACGTGACATCAATTTTCTGCAAACTTTAGCTGGGAAACTGAATTGGTGCATAGGCCATGTGACATTAATTTTCCCGCCAAATTTAGCGGGGGAACTGAATGGTTGTAAAGCTTACTAGAATGGACAGTTGGGCTAGTTGGTATAAATGCATGATGAAAAACAGTGCAAAAATACAAGGACACAGAGGAGACAAACACAGGACTATCAATTTTTTTATATCAATTTTTTTATTTTGGAAAAAAACAATCTTGTTCATGTGGGCATAGGGTCGAAAGGTGATAGTCAGTGTCTTGTCCTGTGTGTTTCTCTCCTCTGTGTCCTTGTATTTTCACGCTGTTTTTAATCGTGTATAGGTCATGTGACATCAATTTTTCCCCTAAATTTAGCAGGGAAACTGAATTGGTCCGTAGGTTCCATGACGTCATGTCACGTGACATGAAATTTCCCGCTAAATTTCACGGGAAAACTTAATTCATGTATAGGTCACATGCAATCGATTTCCCCGCTAAATTTAGTGGCAAATGCTCGGACGGATAGAGAGACAAAATTTTGGGATTGAGGGGTTGCATTAAAAGCATTTCATGCTTTAAAACAGGTCTGATATAGTATTTTTGTTGTTTTTTCAGAGAAGAAAATCTGCAGAAGATGAGCTGCTCATGCGGCAGTACCTGTCTGAAGGAGATCTGATAAGCGTATCCTTTTCCTCTCACTTTTAGCCTGTCTTCTTTGTGGTTGTTACAATTTACAAGTGTCTGCACCTTAGATATTGCAGGTGCCACGAGGTTACTAGATCTGTCGGGCCATAATATGTAGATTAAGGTTAGTCATGGTTGGTATGGCCCTTTCCTGCCTGCGTAAACCAGTGACACCAAACACTACAAGGGGCCACCAGGACAATGGGACATTTATTTAATGCTTGTGATGCTCGTATTCCTAAGGGACATTGCAACTAAGGTGGCAGTGATTTTGGGTTGCTCTTTTTCATCACTGGTTGTCAAGTTTCCTAGGTGAAAATAACGGATGTCTGACAATGCATGAAAAAGGGCTTGCTAACTTGGAATCTAGAATATTGCTTACAAAGCACTCGCGTCTCTTATCCCCTCTACATTTCATTAGTAGGTTCAGTGTTGCGGAGCTATTAGAGCTTAGGTCTGTTCCTGGCCATTTTAGAAGGTGGTTGAAGATAATAGGTAAACTCCGTTCAACACTAAGCTGTTGACGGTTGAAGCTTGTTGGACCAATCAAGTTGGAGTTGCACCATGTCATGAGACTCTGTGGGCATACTCATGCAGAGAGGTGTTCAGGCAATAAAAGGAAGGCAATTGATTGATCTGACGTGCATGTAGCTTGCACTGCCCTGCCAGCTTAGTGGTGAACGGAGTATAGAATTAGCAAGCACTACTATGTAGTGTTTACTGGTACAATTGGGTTGCACAGTGTTGTTTAAGAATGTCAAGTAGACTCCTGGCTTAAAGTTGTATATTTTCTTTGATAAAACGAACATCAGGCAGAAGTCCAGTCGGTGTTTGCAGATGGCTCTCTTTCCTTGCACACAAGAAGCTTGAAATACGGAAAGGTATGTGTTACACGCATCTCATTTCTCCGACCAGATCCACTCGTTTTGTAAGGCAAAACTGCACACTTGTTTTGTTGTGTCCTTTCATATTACAGTAGAGCCTCTTTTTAGTAGCATTGTGTCAAGCCTACTACATTTTCACAGACTCCCAAGCTTAGAAATGACAAATTGTTCCCGCCCTTGAAACCAGTTCCGACAGCGATGTTGGCCCCGTCTTTCTTGGTCGAGGGTGAACCATGGCGTCATTGTGCATGCCATTATCCGTTAGTTTATTTATTCCTTCTTTCACAGCTGGGTCAGGGCACCCTGGTGCTGGTGTCTCCGTCTCTGGTAAAGCGCTGCAAGACTCACTTCCACAACCTGCCGTGCGGGGTGCACCTCATCTTGGGCAACAACGGCTACATCTGGATTGCGCCCCTGCTCTCTGAAGAGGGCACCAAGTTTGTGCAGAGCCTGGAGGTACCATACACTGCGCTCTTAGAGGAGAGCTCTGGCTGAAATCTTGACAGTCGGTGATTTGCCACAAAATTGGTTCAACACATTAATTGACACATTCGAACCAGCAACCTAAATTGCAGTTCATAATAATTTTGTTTTGCAAGGTTATTCATGTTTCAAATTTGATCTGAGAGGGCCCTATCGGCTACACTGAAAACACGACGTCTCGTTGTAATCTAGAGCAATATGGGGGCAGTATAGCTTGATTTCGACGGGTAACAAAAGCTTGATGGTGTGAAATGAATGCTGGTTAAGCTCATGCCAGCAAAACAAAATAAACATGCACAAAAAGTATTGCATTTTTAGGCTGCCTGCTTGACATGCAAGTTATACAAATGTGACATCGCTCCACCGGAAAGGGCGGGGAAATGTGAACATTGGTTTCGGCATCGCCTTCATTTGCCGCTTTCTCAATAACCATTTTGAATTTGAGGTAGTAAATAGCATGACGGAAAGAGTAAAACCTGGGTATTCGGGGTACTCACAAAAGACATTTTGAAAGTGTTGGAATTAGACAATTGTCACAAACACCTGCCCCCATCCAAAAATAAAAATAAAAAAAAAAACGTGGGGGACGTTAAGCTTCGCCTGTAAAGGCTCGTTCACACTCTCGCGACCAAGTACGACCGAGAGAGACCAGACCGGTTTTTAAGCCTTTTGCGACTTTTTAGGACCGGAGGCGCTGCAGCGGAGCTGGTCCTAAGAGATTGAAAGAGGCTTAAAAACCGGTGTGGTCTCTCTCGGTCGTACTCGGTCGCAAGAGTGTGAACGGGCCTTAAGAGTGGAACGCGATGGCATTACCAGGCCCCATTCGCAAAGCCCTCTCATATAAACCCGTGTTCGTTCCCAGGCCGTGCAAGCATGTGTGCGTAGTCTATACTCCGTTTCACCTTATGTTGTACCGCAGCGAAGGCTAGAAGAGTGAGCTCACAGCGTTGGCAGCTGCCCTTAATGCACGAGAGCTTGTGCCGCCGAGATGTGCCCCAGAGCAAGGAGCTCGCGCTTGTAGCCTTTCCTGCGATACATCATAAGGTGAAACAGAGTATAGTCGGTAGCATCACGTGACGTCACACGTGGCTGTGACGTCGTGACCCTATCGACCCGCTAAATTTGCCGGGGATGCCTTATAATGCAACGCACGCAGCTATGTGCGACGCGACACGTTGCTGCGTGCATTGCATTATGGAATTTTGTGGTCACACCGACGCCGACACCGGATTTCCTGCGACACGAGCTCCTAAATATATTGCAACGATTGCGAGAACCGTTTATGGTTAGGAGCTATTCCGAAACATGCTTTTCTTTCGAGACGTCGACCCCGAAGTATAAAGTTCTAGTACTTAACTGTAGTATGTATGAGGATGGGAGAGCAAATCATGCACTCTTAATTTAGTTTTGTTCGAGTCGCCGAGTGTTTCAAAGTATGCTGCGGTCTTTTCGGGTGAATGAACTGAGCTTCTGTGTGGCACTTTTTCTGCTTGTAGCTGGTGCCTCAGGTGACGAGAGAGGCGGTTGCTCGGGTCAGGAACTGCGTGCTGGCCCTTGCCCGGCATCACGTAATGCTCTTCGACACGAGCGTCGTGTACGCCTACGACGTCTCGCTCGAGCACAAGGTGAGGCCAGTCCTTTCGCTCTCGCTACGACGCTGTGTGTGCAATTTGTTGGCGGTATAGTAGGATTTCACGCAACAGGCAGCCGTTTTACCTTGCAGTGTTTGATGAGGTTCGGTTTTTGTGGGTTGAATCGAAATTTCTGTTGCAACAGACTCAATGCAGTAGCAGTTTACGATACTCAATTCCTCTTTATAGAGGCACTTTGGATGTGTGCAGGGTTTTTGCATTCTGAAATGCTTTTTGCGTGGCAGCACCTTTGTACTCTCCTTTGGAGGAAAGTGAAAGTGCATGTATGCTTTACAAAATCACACTGTCGACTTGTTAGAGCCGAATTGGCACAAGCATTGCAACGTCACCTGGACACGAGATATCCTATCGAGTGAGGAAAAATGTTGAGCCTTTCAAACTCGATGACTTGCCGAAATTTTGAATGAATTGTGTCATAACTTTGGGTGGATGCTTGGTCGGTGTTTTACGGCACATTCTGTTTGAATGCCTGGACGACATAAACGTTTCTGCTCGTGCACTTCATCTTCCAGACAAACGCTCTCCTGAAACCTGAGATCATGAAGAAAGTTGCAGATTTGACAAAGCAAAAGCTGCTTCTGGAAACGTAGGAATGAATAAAAACATATTTACCTTATCCAAGGTGTTTGAAACTGGTATCTCTTTCCAGTTGTTAAGCTGTGTGGAGGACTGATGCTTTCTTGAAACTTCTGCTTACTGGTTTGCGTTTTCGGGCAAGCAAATGGATTCGGAACAACTTTATTTGCATAACGACAGCACTACAAAATGACTTGCTGTTGGTCACCTTACAAAGAAAACAGAAGGAAACATAGTTGTACAATTGACACGCGCTGGTAGAAACCATCATTTATTACAAAGACCACAGACAGTAACCGGTGTGAGCCGGAGCCTTCTGTAATCCAGTGACAGTAGCCAACAGGATGCGCAGCAGCCAAGCACCGCGACATAAATGACACCTTAGAACCTACATCACGCTAATACTACTATCACTTCAGTGGGTGAGCTTTGTGTACAAAATGCTTGCATGTAAATGCATTAGGATCTTCACTATACAAATCCTTAAAAACAGCAATTCACGTAGTGCCTGGCATCGGCCAGGTCAGCATTGCGACGGGTCCAAAAAATCCGGGATGAAATATTTGTGGTACAAGAGTATGCATATGGAACCACAACTTATAAAGAAAGCACCAATTTCATCTTTTTTCTTTTCCCACCAGTTCGAAATAATGCCTCTTGCGACTTTTGGATGCGATGGCAAAAAAATGTAGAGATGCCCCACTTATAGAGCGTAGCCCACACGCCTAAGCCACATGCCAGGAAAGTTACTGAGGGCTGGGCATATGTAAGAGGTTCTTTTTGGACAGGTTATTTGACTTTCCAGCCCAATTTCTATGGCACTAACGCTACCAGCTCAGAGTCGGTTTTGCCGTTAGTAGAACTCAAGGAACCCAAGTCCGGTATCATCGGCTGTGGAAGTGGAAACAATTTGAAGTAGGGGTCGAACACTGTCGCGGCTAAGCATCTAGTAATTGCACAGTTTAATGAAGACCCTCGTGGTTTCCCAGCAAAATTCAGGTGCTCGAGCTAAACTCGAGGGAATCCACCCTCCAAGAAAATCGAGGAACAGCAAGGAGACATGGGCAGTCGGAGTCAAACAAAATGACAGTCACGGGCGTACGACTGCAGTTGGCGGCAGCAGTGGTTCCCTCTTGGTGTAGAAAAAGGCTGGTTTGTAGTTACATGAGGTCGCTTGAAACATTGACAAATCAAGCTCGGTTGACGAAGACATTTTTGGGGGCCGTCTTCGCTTCCGGTTTGCTGGTTTGGGAACTGGTACTGGTCCGGTGGCTGTGGGGAGGGAGCGGGCTCCGCATGGCGGATGAATTGGTTGCAGCGGCGTGCAGAGCACACATCGGGACGTCGGCTCATCGTGGTGGAAAATGCTTCCTGCAAGGTGCAAAAATGAGGTTGCTTTGCTCCACCCAAGTGGTCGCTGGGTCTTTTTACGTTCTGCCGCCGTCGTCTTTTTCTCGCCATTTTGGGGATTCTCCAGTTTTTGTTTTTCAATTGTGTGGCTAACCTGAGGCACTTCTTTGAAGCGGCGGACCTGCCCTGTTTACTAGGGGCCTCTATGGATCTGTTCCCAGAGGGTTAGCAAAGAGAAAGGGTGGACATTCTGTTTCTATGGCGTGCACCAACATGGGTTGAAATCCGCTTTAAACCACGGAAATTGGACCTCGGAATATACGGCACTGTGGCCTACCACGGGGATGCAGATGGATGGTGCATTGGTTTCTGTGAAAATATCCACATGAGTTGTCTCTGTCAAATATTACATATAAAAACCAATGATTTTCTGCAAATTGTTTTATCTTGCAGTGAGAAAATGTAGCCATGAGCCATTGGGACGATTGATTTCAAAACAAAATGGAGAAGGAAGGGAAGACTGATCTGTTTAAACTGTCCTGTCTGTCCCTCCATTGTTTCCTAGTGTGGATATTTAAAACTTTTTTCAGTCTTAACCAGTTGTCTTTTTTTATGCTTTTCCAATTGGTGCTGATTAGCAAAGAACACAAAAAGTTAGTGTTTTTACGCAGAATTCGAAGCAATCATTTAGAAGCTTTTTAATTCTCAACAGTAATGAGTCTGAAGAACGAAAGCTGCGAGAGCCCGACAATCGGAGAAAGCTTTTTCCAATTGCAAAATCGAGATTGAAAGAACCAAGTTTGCAGTTCTGTAAATAATGTGGTTAGGAATCAAACCTTCATTAAATAAAACCAAAAAGAACCTTCGCTTGCACCCTGCTGCCAACGTCACATAACAATCAAAAATATGAATCAACATTTCGTTTGTGTAGAAAACCACAAGTTTTAATAATTATTTGTTAGAACATAAAGAAAAATGCATTCCAAGGAAGGGTCCTAACCACAACTTAATACAGCCCAAAAAATTCGCAACACTGCTGTAAAAGGCTGGTGGGCATCATGAACCATTTATAGGCTGTTTATCACAAGAGCATAACAGAGATAACAAAGTAAGTTTCAAGCATTATACAAATCATACATGCACTATGTGAAAACTAACAACAGAGGATCTTGCCAACTGAGGAAACGCAAGCTTCTCAAGCAAGCTGTAGGTTGCAACGATGCAAGAATAGCTTCAGTTCCGCCAAGTATTCGTTCAGCCTTCAACTTCGTGTCACTGCCTTTCACAAGCTTGGTTATCACCTGTTGGAAAAAATTGCAAACAACCACACAAAGCGTGCTGCGAATGACGGCGGTAGCTGCTGCGTTGTGGAAAGGTCCTTTCGAGCGTGAAAGTCGGAGTCCTGCATCCTTTGTAGATCTTGTGCCGTGGCGAACCTTTGCCTACTCTGTTCGGCGCGGCGTGCCCGCCGTGCCTGCTCCTCCGACGCATTGCAACGCTTGCGGTTTGGCCATCTGTGTTAGAAAGTGAGCGAGGTGCGCTTGTGACCGCAGCTGCAGGGGATGAAGCGAAAATATGTAGGCAAGCTCTTCTGTGGAGGCACAGAGAGCACACGAGAACAGAACCAGGGCGGCGGCAGTGGGGAGGCGAGGGAGGATATCGCCACAGCGTGACCGGATGGGTATTTTGCAATGGTGGCTGCTGGGGGAGGAAGCGAGGTAAGGGAGAGCTGTTGGAGGGTATGTGGATGTAGCAGGAATGATGGGGAGGCGGAGAGCGCTCTCTCCGTGATCACGTGGGTTTTTCGGAACAGCGACGGCCTACAGGGGGTAGGGAGGGAGAGCGAGATGGAGCCTTATTGCAGTCGGCACAAACGTGAGAGGAACGACGAGGAGAGGGATAGCAGTGCCTCTGCTGTGGTGTGGGGTTTTGCGTTTTTACATGAGCATTTTTTGGCCAGGATGGGGCACCAATGCTACTACTGTGATTAACTTCTTTCCAGGAATCATTTCTTTACTTTTTACAACCACTGTGATTAACTTTGTTCCAGGAATCATTTCGTGTGATTTTCATGAAGTGTTTCAGTGACAGTTAGTCAACGTCATTTGGAACGGATTATGTAATGGCCATGTCCGACATGAAACAATTTTGAAATGGAGCAGAATACTTTCCTGTTCAACAGGCCTTATCAGTGACACCCAATGTACTTATTTTTCGACTCGTATGCCGCGTCATTTACAAAGTCTCTGGTTTAAGGATATTTTATTTTGAAAGAAAAGATGAAACGAAGAGACACCCGCCTGCTCTTAAAGTGAAAACTGGTTCCGTAATTCCAACGTAAAAGAAAAAGCATCACTACAGGACCACATTGAAAATGTTCTAAGATCCAGAATTAATATTGCCATCATCAAACAAGATCCAAGATTGTTCTAAAAGTATAGTGGTGCGAAAAATGCCAGCTTATCTTCTCTCATCCCCCTTTCTCACGGTGCTGCATGACAAAAAGAAATGGAAAACAAATCCTTCAAAGATTATGATATTAAGGTCAACATGCCATCAGGTACGATAAGAAACATCATTTTACTGCAGCACAGGAACTGCAACCGGCTGTTGTCAGTGCTGGTACAGTATGATGTAGCAAGTCCACTTCTATACTGTGTGGAAGTGCGCAAAATTTGAAATAATAAACTAAGACAGGCAAAGGCAACGTGGACAAGCATCAACGAAACAACATTGCAAAGTACAAAATAAAGGATGGTGATGCAGCATCACCAGCTAGCAAACATTAAGCCCAACAAAGAATTTGTGCTGTCCAGCAACGTCTCCCATTCACATCAGACTGAATATATAAAAGAGAAGGGACAACAGCATACAGAATGACAGCTTTCCTTCTAAAGCTACGCAATCCGGACGGATCTGTTAGCAAGACTCTCCCTTCAACATGACTTTATGTTGCTGTGCCCGGCGCACAACCACAATCGGAAGTTAGACTCAAGTGTCACTACTTCTAATTTAACGCACCTTCGCACACAAAATTGAAATATGATAGGCGCATCCCGAGTTCGGTGACATGATGGCTGCTTCTATTCCGAAGAGCCACCGCAGTACCTCTCCCAATTTTAAATCGTTAACCTCTTTTGCTGCCGACGCCGCCAAAGACGAGTACGTGGCTCATTCGCTGTTGTGGACGCACGGCGGTTCAATACATGATGGGGATAAAAAAGCAGTGATATCTGTACTTCATCCCTTTTTTCTTCTTTCTGTCACAGTTAGCTTTTTTGCCAGCTTTTGAGTCCGGCAAAATCATTTTACAGAGCTGCCAAGTTGTGCGACGGCTTCTATAACTTGGCCTACGCAATGCAGAAAAACCGGGCTCGTCATGGTGCTGAAATGTTCATAGGTTACGAGTAGGATACTGTGTTTTCGGAGTTTATTTCTCGTCCAATTCAAAGGGTGCTCTTCGGAATTTATCGGGGTTTATTTTAGTAGATGCCCGATTCTACGAAATTCCGAACTTAATTTACTGTGTTTCTAGTTTGTCCAAGATTCAAAATAAAAATAAGTAATACTTCGACGCAAACATACCCTGAATTCACAAGAACTCGCCTGTATCGAATGACATGTCAGCAGCCGCACTTAGCATTGGCACCCTTGGCGTTGGCAACACTAACTGTCCGATTTTCTGCTTTTTTCAAAAACACAGGAAGGTAGTTTACTTCTAGTAATTGCAGGGCCCTGGCCAATGGTGACCTCGGCAGAAACGGTGTTACTTAGCCACGACAAGAGATAAGCGCACATTGATGACTGGGAAAGACAGTCATCTTTGGTTCATCGACCCTCCCTGTAATCACAAGTTTCACAGGTCACAAAATCTAAAACTAGCATTTTTTTCGCTTTTTTTTTTATTGCACTTTGAAAGTTAGCTTACTCTACAGGGTGAAACAAGGAGACGGCAGGCTCTTTAAATCGACCGGAAAATTCGGTTTCTTAACCTATCGCGCTACGACTTTGTGCAGCGTTGCTCACAGATGGTGCATTTTTTTGTAAAATTTGCAAAGAACGAACTTACCTGAGGAAAAAGTAAAGAACGAAAAGGCTGAGCTCCTATGGAAACGCAGCGACGCCACCGGTCTTCGAACAACACGGCGCCGTTTCGCACGGGAGTCAAGAGATGGCGCAACGAACGCCGCCAACGAACGAGCATATACGCCGCCGGCTCTTTAGCAGACGATCATTTCGACTCAAAAGCGGCTCGCGTTCCGCAGGCGGCGACAGTCGCACAAACAAAAACAGGCGTGGTAACAAAAAGGAACTACAGTTCCTTGTCTGCTGAACACGCCGGCTCTCGGCGTCGTCTGCTCGTTCGTTGGCGGCAGTTGGCGTCGCGACCGCTTGCGCCATCTCTTGTCTCCCGTGCGAAACGGCGCCGTGTTGTTTGCAGACCGGTGGCGTCGCTGCGTTTCCATAGGAGCTAAGCCTCTTTTCTTTCTTTACTTTTTCCTCAAATAAGTTCGCTCTTTTGCAAATTTTACAAAAAAAAATGCACCATCTGTGGGCAACCGTGCACAAAGTCGTAGCGCGATAGGTTAAGAAACTGAATTTTCCGGTCGATTTAAAGAGCCTGCCGTCTCCTTGTTTCACCCTGTATATTCCCTCCCGATTTGCTTCTGCTTTTAGGTGGGCTATCTCCCGGGATATTACGGTAAACACCTGTAGGTAGTCGCTGGGAAGCAAGAAAGCTCCAGCTGCCCTACCTCCCTCCTATGAAATCGACATGTTTATAGCTTTCGCTGTTATAAAAACTCAACCCTTCCTTTCTCGAAGAAGCACAAATAGATGTGCTCCAAACTGGAAACCGGAACAGTGAGTTTCGTCGTGACCCAGAAATACAATGACCCACCCATTCTTCCAAATGAATCCTGACGAGATAAACGATAAACTCCCTTTCATCACTAGTCTTAGATTTCAAAGGAAACGGAAGTGTCCTTCCTTTAGGACCACCGATCCCGTGCTCTCGCAAAACTTGTTTGTAAAATACCGTCATTTTTTTTTCCGTTTTATTGCTCTTTGTTTTGCCATCATGACCCCGAAATTTGGTGTTTTTCAGGTCAATCTGAATCAATGAAAATTTTTCCGAGTTTTTGGATTTATCCGAAAACACAGAATCCTAGTCATAAACTCAATCTACGGCGACACCCCCTCCAAAGTCAGATGCTTCTGCCCTCTGCCCTACTAAAGACCAAGTTCGTGAGTAGAACATGTCCCAAGTTACGGTGATGTCAATCATGGGACATGGGTAGGGCTCTGTGTTTTCGGAGTTTATTTTTCGTGAAATTCGGAGGGTGTTTTTCGGAGTTCATTTTTTAGCAAAATTCGGTGTTTATCGGAGTTTATTTCTCGTAAGTCTCCAATTTTCCGAAATTCGGAGATTAATTTCGCAGTGTTTCCAATTAAACAATAATAAATAATAACCCGATGCAAATGTATGCCAGATAAAAAATAAAACGCGCTTGAATCAATTCAGATTTCTTCAGTTGAGTTTGGCGTTGGTGTCATTGGCAATACTAATTTGTCCCACGACAAAAGTCGCACACAAGTGTGGCTTTGATAAACGTCGATACCTTAAAATCGATAAACTGCCGGAGGTAGCCGCAAGGAAGCTCGTAGTCATCCCATCAATCCATCCCGCGGCCGCGCGAGGTGGAGTGGTTAAGGATGTAATAGAGAAGTTTCAACTGCCCCGCGTCCCTATATTATACAATCTCTAGGGTCCATAGCTTTCACTGTTACTCCCAAAAACATACCCTCTCCTTTCTCTAAATCCCAAATTCCATGGCCCAAACTGGAAACCAAAAGAGTGGCTTTTGTTGTGATACGAATGGTACAATGACCTGTTTCCCTGAACCAACCTTGACGAGACAAGCCGTAAGACCCCCTTTTGACAACGGTCCGAGGCTTGAAAGATAATTATGGTGTCATTTTCCCAGGACCATTCATTCTCCGCTGCTCAAATTGTAAAAAAAATAAAGTTGTTTTTTTGTTGGGGGGGGGGGGGGGGTGCGCTGGGCACATAACAATTCGGAGTTTATCGGATAAATCCGAATTGACAAAAATTTACCGGCGGGTGTTTTTCGGAGTTTATCGGATTTATCCGAAAACACGGAGTCCTAGGCATGGGCCACGTCGAGGCTCAGCGAGCTTGTCCAAGGGGGCAACTTGCAAGGGTTAATTTATGGGTCAGGCTTGGGGAAGTGGGGGGGATTTGGCTGGGGGGATCTGCAGAGATATCTGGTGTCACGTACAGATGCAACGTCACAGGCAAAGCATTGCCCAGGTCTATTTTGTTGAGCGAATAATCACCATTTCATCAAGAACCAAGTCTGCCTTGGGGCGGCTTAGGGAAAGCAGCTGCCCCCTTGTCTTCCCTCTCAAAAGTGTCCCTCCCTAGGGGGCAACAGAGTTACGGAAAGTTTTAGCGTCGACGGATGCGAAAGGGGAGAGGGGTCTGGAACCTACGGATTGTTCAGAAGAGGCGCAGTTCTGGGAAGAGGACGGCCCTCTTGCGGTCCCGGGTGCGCTTGTTGGCGAACCACACCTTGACCTGCTCGGTGGTGAGGCCCAGGCGGAAGGCGAGGGTGCGCTGCTGCGCCGTGTCCGGGTATGCGTTGCACACGAAGGCCTTCGTCAGCTGCTCCTTCTGGAAGGTGCTGAAGTAGCGGCCTGCGGGGGAGACACGCGGCGACCCCGACACCGCTCCTTGAAAAACGGGACACTCTGCGGCGCGCCCCAACGAGCGAGCGTGCAAAACGAATGGGTTTGCGACGTGATATTCCCCTTCGTCACATGCAGTGCCCACGCCCCACCCTCAATGGCAGTTTTGGACAAGATTTGCTGGCTGCCGAGCCTGGTTGACGCACAGTGAAATGCCACGAATGTGGTATGGGTGAATAATGAAGTGCACTCTTCTGGGTCTCTTTGACCACAAGAGAACCAATTTGGAATTTTTATTCCTTTTCATGCAAGCCTCGCAACCTACGGGCAAGCAGATCCTAACGACCGACGGGAGCCAAAGAATCCCCCAAACATCCAGAAGCAAGACACCGGTCAATACTGGTTGCTTGAGTTACCCTTTCTAGAATGGGCAGAGCAGCCCCACGTGAGAACCGAAAGAAAGACATTTAAAGAAATATTCTGGCCTCCTCTCCTCTATTTAGCCTCCCCCTACAAGAGGAGCATTAAACTTCGAAGACCTCCTACAAGTTAGCACAACTATGTTCGAGACAGGGGCCCCTAAATGGCCGTGTTGGCATGCATTCGAAATGCGACTCGGTTCAAAGGCAGCAAGGCATATACCACAGTGGCAAGCAAAGCAGCCTTTGAGATAATGAAAAGCCTTCAATAACGGCAGTCAAAGCCTGCACTTCTTCTCAGCCGACTTCATTTACCTGTTCTTCTCGTTGACTAGAGTTTGAAGTTTCAAATTGGAATATAATCAAATATCAGCTTGATTCTTGCTCCTTTCTGCTGCATTTCTGAGCTCCAACGTATTACTTGGATTGCAGTGACCCCCGAAGACAAGCAAAACTGTGAGCGACAAAGACTCTTGCTATCACGGATTTCTAGAGCAGCTTGACACTACCATCAAGTTAAAGTTTGACCAGTCATTAGAATCTCGTACCGAGGCAAATAGGAAAACGCTCTCGTCTGGCCTTATGGTAACCACCTGAAATTGAAATTGTTTTCAGTTGCGATTGACAGAGACCACCGTGGTTGCATGCCTCCCATTTAGGCTACAAGTTTTGAAATCCCCGTTCTTTTGAAGCTTCTGCAAACAGCGTAGAAAGCAGCACGTTCCTAGCCATTTTTCTCGATATCCCGTCTAACAACTCACTCAGGGGCGACCATAAAAGACCATTCCGTATCCGAATGTCGCCAATGTGGAAAGCAACAGCGCAGACACTGGAACCGACTGAAACACACGTGGTCGAAATCTTGCGAATGAACCGCACTCCAAGAAAATCGCTTGGTTTGGCCCGGAGGAAATTTACGAACGTGGAAACAAACTTGGCTAAACAGAAAGTCCTATTTATGAAGACGTATTAGGCACGGGACGCCAAGCGTCTCCTCTTCCGAGGCGTGCCGGCGACGCGGCAGCACCCTCTAGTGCAAGCTCGCCAAGCGCCACTTTACTTTGCCAGGAACGAAACCGTGAAACCAAAAGGGTACAGTTTCTTTGGTTTATTTATCGGCATAAAAACAGAGAAAGCAAGTGTAAAAAACAGAAAGCAGCAGCAGCCACTCAAAGACGACACACGGGACTGCTAATACGAAATGTTGCAACGAGTACATGGGTTTTCGCAGACAATTATACATAGGCTACACAAAATGCAAGATAAATACAAACCTAAAACAGGCACTAAAATTGCAGTATTAGCCATGGTTAAATGTTTGTTCAAGCACTGCTTTTGCTTAGCAATAGGAACAAAAGTATTGTGGCACCATTACACTATGGAACAACCGGCACCAAAGAACCATATGCACGCTGAAACTTTAAAACAGCATCCAACTTGGAGGATCGGAGACTGCCTGTTGCAATGTTTTCAGTTGCCACACAAGGGGTGACTCCACCCAATTTAGGAACAATAGCTTTTATCCAACTGACAGCTCGGCTAAACTCTGCTATTATTAGTCTAGACGAGTTCTCGCTAAATCACGAGTTCTCCAAGTAGCATTGCTTTCTTCCATGGTCCGAGAGAGAACTAAGAGTGGTGCAAGCAAATGGGCCACACAAAATATACTCCTAATCTAATTAGCACTATACCTGTGAGAGTAGTCATCCCAATTGTCACCGGAACATCTAGGCAACTATTTCAGCCGCAAAGATGCAAATCAGAGCAGACCAGTCGTCCAAGATACGATTGACGTCGAACAAGTGCCAACGGATGGATGGATACATACGACCAAACACGTAATCAGGCGGCGGCTTGTGCCATCTCCAGCCAGCTCCCAGAAACTCCCGCAATAGGCAGGCATATGATATTCCACTTCAACCAGATGGCACTCATTGACATCCATTTTACTTTGGTCTCAACCCATGGGAGACATACACATTCTTCGCGGCATTTAACTAACTTCTACAGTAACCTATGGAAGCGAAACCTGGGGATGCTCGGAGGTTTGCTAAACCAAAATTTTAACTTTGGCGATAACAAAATCCAACTTTAGCCGAGAGTCAGCTATTTGACAAGTCGAAACGAAGCAGCTGGAAGTTTCTTGCAAAGTGGCGTCTTTTGCGAGCGTTAAGAAAGGGAGCCACGGAAGAACATGTCCAACGAAGAGCCACGGTGCCCGCTTTGCATTGGCCGGCCTGCATCAGCGCCCAAAGTGTGAGGGGAACTTGTGTTTCTGGAGCAGTTTTTCTCCTTGCTGCGCCGGTTCTGAAACCAGAACTGGATCTGGTTCTTGGAAAGGCCCAGAGAACGCGCAAGCTGGTCCTTCTGCTCGTACGAGATAAAGCGGCTACGCTGGTACGCCTGCTCCAGCTGAGACCGCTGGTACGCGGAATACCGCTCGAACGTGCGTGTCCTGGACAGCAGCACTTTGGAGGGGAAAGGGGAGGGAAGAGAGACCAGAGGCGGCATTAGCGGCGGTCTAAGCAACGACAGCGCAAGGAGACAAAAGGAGAGCAACGTGACGCTAGACAGGAGATTTTTCAGACAGACGAAAGACGGAGATTGAGAGGACACAACTCTCAAGGTTCGTTCACAGACTTGCAACCGAGTAGGACCGGCTAAGACAAGACCAGTTTCTAAGCGTCTTGCGACGGCTTAAGACCTGCTCCGCAGCAGCGTATCCAGTGCTACGCCGTCGCAGGAGGCTTAAATACCGGTCTTGTCTCAGTCGGTCCTACTCGGCTGCAATGTGTGAACGGGCCTTCACTCTTAAACTTCACTTCCCCTTAAACCTGGATGCAGCTGGCGCTCTAATGGGACCAATAAGAGTGTCAAAAGTGCAAGTCACTGGGCCTTCTGTACACGACTGGTTTGGCAACAGTAGGACATTTACAGAAACATGACGAACACCATGTTGGTGAGCTCTTTGACGCTGTACGATCGGTCCCATGAGCTTGTAGCATCAGCTGTGTCCACACTTAAAGCGAAACGAAGTAAAGAATGGTAGTTATAGTCTGTTGCAGGTTAAAAGCAGGGCAAGCCCCCCAGAAAGCTCTCTGCTTGCTATGATGGGTTGTTTGCTCCTCTCCAGCACTCATGCTGCTGAAGAGGAAAGAGTGGAGGGCTTTCTGGGAGAAGCTTGTCCGGCCTCAAAGAAAAAAAAAAAATTCAAATTTGGGTGTATTACGTGCCAAACCAACGACGGGCATCTGGCACGCCCCAGTGGAGGACTAAGGATTAATTTCAACCACCTGGGGATCTTTTGACGTGCAACCGAAAGCTCGGTTACACGGCGCCTTTTCCGCAATAAGCCTCCAGTCAGATTGCGGGCACCTCAAAGAAAGAAGAAAAACTGTAACTGTGTAGAAGGAACTAGGAAAAGCAATTGGGGCATTGAAGCCATTTGTATTCATCCCCTCTTCATTAGCCATTGGTTGCTACACAAAGGAAGATCTCGGTAATCTTAGGGTATAGGAATATGTATGCCACTCGCTTAAATTCACTTTGGAAGGTTGCACCTGCTCCGACACTGGCCATGACTGAGTTCGAGGGAAAAGGCTCAACAAAAATGCAAACACTGCTTTATTTGTGGCCCGATGTATGCAGAAAAAAATGCTAGCCTTTGACATCTGTCCGTGACGTCCTTCTTCCCGCTTGACAGTGCAAGTAATCACTCCAGCTCATGTTTAGAATTGCATAAGGACTTCCAGGTTTTGTTCATGTGCAATGTAAAAAGAATGAAGAAAGGCTAGCAAATATTGAGATTTAAAACCTTCTGTTATCGCAGACTGTGACAATATTGCTGGCCCTTCCTCCCTTTGTTTTTAATCCTGCTTTTTCCAGGTACACTGTTTTCTCCTCTTGTCTCCTAGGCCCAAACAAAATATTGTTTCCAAACACGCGATTCCTCTGCTTTTTCAGACATAAATCTTTGAAAACCGACAAGCTGGAAAATCAACATTTCAGCTCAGTACAGTAAGACCAGTTAACATGCTTGGCAAGTGGGAGGTGCCAGATATTGCTCCTTGGCATGCCAACTGCACAAAGAGCTTGTTTCTAATGGCCGATATACACTGCTTTACCTAAACTTAAAGATACAAAATATGGGAAGATTAAGGCAAAATGCACAGATCTAATAAACAGCACCTAGGAAAGGTTGCAAAACCCAAAACGATACTTTATATTGAAGCAATGCTTCGGTAAGTGAACAGCTTACAAAATACCAGTGCTGCTTCCAAGTGAGACTCAGAACATTGACTAAGCAATAACCGACAAAGTGCAAACACACGATAGTTTACAAACACTTGCAATGCTTGCATGTAACTTGCACTATGTACAGAACAGCTATGGATGCATAAGTATATGTGCATTAAACTGGCACTGTACAGTTTGTTGCTTTATACGTACATGGAATTCTTCGAACCACCAAGCGCCCAAAAAGCAAAGCTTGTAACATTGCATGGCTTGCAGAGATAACAAAACTGTGTTGGTTGCCACATTACAAGGATGATTCACTCCATTCAAAATATGCAGATCATAGACATATTTTTTTTTCCTGTTCTCTCTCTGCAGTTTTAGATTCCTCACATTTCTTGCCACAACATATCTTGAAGTTGGCAGTGGCAACAGTGGCCGCCTTCTTTTGCGCAAGAGGAAACCAAGTTCGATAACAAATTTTGCAGACGTTGCAGCCATTGAAACTTAAAAGTTATTGCTACTCTACGATCACTGTAACCTCAAAAGGAACTCATCATTTCTAATTCACTGTCACTCTGCTCCATGGCATGTTTCTCTCAAGCTAGCTCGCTTCACGCTGAAACAAACAAACACCACAACACTGCACAAGACAGAGCTCCTGCAACCCGCTCAACAGAACTCAAGACATACTTCTTTGTTGCAATAACGCAAAATAAAAATGCAAGTAACTTTTTTTTTTTTGAACAGCTCGAGAGTGAAGCATTATGCTCTCATAAAATAATAAATACACAAGGACTTCGCATAAAATACAAGTGTCAAAACAGTCAGGAAGAGCTCAGATCCTTTGTGACAGCAGTACATTTGGCTTGTTTAAATCCCGTTCCCTTTCAATGCAAGGAAGATACAGTCTGTCACTGCACAGCAGCTTTTGTAAGTTTGCTCAATGCATAACTTCCTCGCAATCTCACCACCTGGCACTACTTCCTCGCAGTCTCGCCAACTGACTTTGGTGTGGCAGCATATGTCCAACCACACAAAAAGATAGATAAAACCCTTAACTAAAACTATAAAGTGCACCCCTTTACTTAAAAGAGGCAGGAAAGTGAAACTTGCTAAAGTCGATATGAGCGTACTGGTAATTGGAATCATGTCAATGAAAATAATAGAAAAGGATGACTAGACACAAACTCCCATGTGTCTCTCCATCCTTTTCTGTTATCTTCTTCAGTGTGTGAAGCTAAACTAGATACCCCTTACCAATACCTTTCCACCAGGACCTAGTAACGGCTCCTATAAACTTCAGCAAACATTTATTACACCCCACTGACGATATTTTTGTTCTGCTCCATTGCAAGCGCTCCTCGGGCACCACTAGCCTCAATCTGGAGAATGTCGGTCTTGAACTCCGCATGCAGTTCCAAGGGCAAAAAGCTCTGTTTAATCCCACAACTCAAGTTCCAGCAAGCAAAACAAAGCACTGCTGTAAATCAAAAGAAAGCAGACACAGTTTGGCTGGGAAGCAGGCCTTACAAACCTATGGGACATGGAAGAGAGCCCATCCTTTCTGCTTTGTGGCTACCATTCCAGCCACAACCCGTTCATGAGCCAATCGTTACGAAGCACAAGCCTGACTGCTATAAAAGACGTGTACATATAAAATAGATATACGAGTCAAAAGAAGAAAAGAGTGTTCAATAACTTACCATATCTTGCCACTACACAATATAACATAAGGTAAAATGCACCTTTTGGGAGACTCTGGACAAGGTAATGGGCAACAGGTCAAACAAATCGCTCTCGGTGGTTACGCTAGCTGCATTACTGGTCGTCTGCATCACCGAAAAATGGAAGGCAACAGCTACACATTTTACTAGCAATTCTGTTACATCTAGTGAGTGGCAAAGCCCCAAGAACACAACTTTCTCTGACTTCTCGAAATGTTTAACCTTTACAAATCTTTACGCCAGTTCTTTGGCTGCTCGGGTACAAAACTTTGGTCAAACTAACGGCGCAGGATCGGTAAACAGGGTTCTAAGCCACCCAAGACGTTGCAGAAGTTTTAACAGAGCCTAGTACACACAAACAATGTTTTCTGTTAAGGACTTCAATCAATTCAAAGTGCACAAACAAGTCAGCTATTGTTCGTTCCAAGAAATAGAAGAGGAAAAATGTAGAAAAACACGAGGAGAAACTTTTTTTTTCTCTTAGCAGCATCTACCTCCTGTTCAGAAACCTTAAAAGTTGTGCCACTATCTTTTGATAACCTTAGACAGTTTGATTGGTAAGAGAAACCAACTGCTCCTTCTGTACTTCTCCACACACTTAAATACACATCCAGCTACCGAAAAAAAAAAAAAAGATGTGATCAACAATGCAGCAATTTTTGACACCAAAGCAACAACCAGCATCGAGTACCGACAAGAGTTGCATCACAATGGCCAAGAGGAAGCGCCTCGATGCAGACTCCTGTTTCCAAGGCGTCGTCTGCACTTTTAGACATCACCTGCTCTCTAGCGCCGTCTGCTCACTAGCGTCTGCTCTCTGCTCTCTGGCGTCGTCCGCTCTCTGGCGTCGTCCGCTCTCTGGCGTCGTCCGCGTCTCTGGTGTCGTCTGCCGTTGTTTACTCTCTGGCGTCGTCTGCTCTCTAGGATGAACTGTTCCACCAGTGGTTGTTTGGCTTGTGCGAGTAGAGGCGGTCCGAGGGCCTCGGTCCGGCGCTTGGCCACCTGGCGGTCCTTGGCCCTCCGGTTCTGGAACCAAATCCTTACTTGCTCCTCGGAGAGGCCGATGTCCAGTGCGAGCTCCATGCGCCGCTGGTAGTCCACGTACGGCTTGCAGCGATACGCCTGTTCCAGCGTGTTGCGCTGCCGGTCGGAGAAAGTCAGACTTCTCCCCGCATGCGCAGCAGGCGCATTGGAGGACGCACTGCAGGAAAGCAACACACAGTAAGCGGTTTTTTTTTGTTTTTCCTTGATTTTCTTTGCAAGACATGCAAGTGTCAGTAAATACTAAAACTTTTAGAGTGTCAACACATTACTAACGAGTCCTGAGGCCCACTCTATAATCGTCCGGAAAATCGGCGCCTGCACATAGTGATCTCATAATTTCACCTAATGAATCTTTTTTTCCGTGGTGCATTTTGCCTTGCAAAGTGCTGTTCACATTTTTTGCAGGAACAGAGCTATGCCTTCAAATTTCACAAGGTTAAATCATACCAATAACAGTATGCCTTGCACGAAAATTTGAGACTGTTACAAGCAGGTGCCGATTTTTGCAGCCATTAGAGAGATCCAGGCATTCATAACATCTGCTGTGCTGCGTTACCGACGGGCACTGAAACGCGTATACCTAACCCTCCCCCCGCCCTCCTCTCTCCCCCGTGAACCTAGGAAGGCGTTTGACGTAACTTGGGACGACGTCGCTAGACACTCGAACATCTTATATAGTGGTAGAACACTACAAAGAAAGCAGTTATGTACTATTAGAGCCAATTTATATGTAGCTAATATGAAACTCTTACTCATTGACCCATTATCCCACACATTGGAATTGGCAAATCAACCGAGGAAATTAATTTGATATTGCTATTTTCTCATGTTCAATAGGTATCCTACACATCTCAAAGGTTAGGAAAACAACTAAAATTAGCAACAAGATAGACTAAAACAATGTCACAGATCATCAAACTGACTCATTTGCAGTCTGCACTGTGTAGATGCCCACAGAGCCAAAATACACTTTCTCCAAGAACTGCAAGTATGATATCAAGAAAGTTTTTCAGGTGAAACAAAAAAGAAAACACCCAGGCTCATGTTGCCAGTCGCTGCTTCTCTTTTAAGCTGCTGACTGCTCCACTCATCAGCAGTTTAACTGGCTCCTTGATTTGATTTAGGCATTATCCTCTTGCTGTACACAGAGCTTAGGCAATCAAGTGTCTCACTATGAGGCAAAGTATTTCTAACAATGCAGCCAACAACTTTTGTTGCTGCACGAGTGCAGTGGAACATTTCAATTCAAGACAAACTTAAAACCACAACTTCATCATTAAAATGTTAAAAGTGGGTTCCATGGTGTATTTATAGGCCGTAAAGGAGCCCGAAAAATTGGCACCTCCATATAGAAAGTTTAAACTTTCACTGAATGTACACTGAGCACGTCAGTTTTACCGTGCGAAATTTCAAGACGCAGTTTTCTTCCTCTAAAAAAATGAGAGCAAAATAATTGCCAAATTCAAGGTTGGGTGCGTTCGCACACGACGGAGTTAGTGACGCTGTATACTTGTGCGCCATCTCCCGATAGACACAGCGAGCGGAAAACAGAGTGTGTCTTCTGCTCGCTGCGCCTATCGGGAGATGGCACCACAAGTAAATATTTTCGCAAACTCGGTCGTCTACAAACGCGCCCAACCCTGACTTTGGCAAGTTTTTCGCTCTCATGTTTCATGGGAAGAGAACTGCTCCTGCAATTTTATGTGGTAAAACTGACCTGCTCAGTGCACGTCCAGTGAAAGTTTGAACTTTATATGCACAAGCACCAATTTTTTCGGCTCGTTTTACAGCGGAAGGTTTGCTTGCGACAACCTATAATCATCTGCCTAGAATAATGGCCATATCAGTGGTAAGCACACAAGCAGCATAACTGGATACATCCTAGCATTGAATTGTTCTAGGCCCAAAACTGTAGATGTATCCCACACAACACTTCTACCAACTCGCTAGTGAAATTTATGCCAGTGTCCTTGTAACTAAACCACTGAACTTGAGAAGCTGCAATAGCCATACAGTTTCACACAAAGAAAAGTACTCATTTTCCTGTTCTTTTACATCAATAATCACAGCACCACACAACCACCTGTACTTAATTCAAAGTAACTGTAGAGCATGTCGGTAAAGTTAACTTGACTCAGAAAGAATAAAACAAAGTCGGGACGACCAACACGTATTTCAAGGAAAGATATGTTTGTCGTCCCTCGACCCCAGTTTGCTTTATTCATTCTATGCCAAATCACCAAACCTTAAGAAAAAAAAATAACTAACTGGGGTTGCGATTTATGTCACTTTGTTTGGACTGCACTAAAGACTGCAGCTGAAGTCTCAAAACTTGAAATGTGCCCGGTTACGAAAACGCGCGAAATAAGAGCAGCTGCTAAAGCTAGCAGCTCACGGCTAAGCTGAGACAATGTATAGCAAAACAAAAGAACTAGGTAAGTACCCTGCCGTCAACACTTCTCACTGCTTACTAATCCGATTCAGGAGCATGCACAAGGGCGCTTTGAAGCACGGTAAGTTTCGTAACGAGCTGCGTGACGACAGATGTGAAATACGCAGCAGCACAAGACTCGGAGACAACACGAACGTCGCCCAAATGCTAAGTGACAATATCGTAAACACGACGCAGTGCGCAGCTAAATTAAAAAGGACTAAAATCACAAGAACGAGCACAACACTCGGAACGCGCCACAAAGTCCGATGGCAGGCGGCGCAGTGGCGACAGAGCTAAATCAAAATTTAGTTCAAAGGTTTCTTCAGGGGAAGTTCTTGCTGGAGGTCAGGTCGTGAGTTCACGCACTTCGAGGGGCGGTCGTTCGCTTCTTCCGCTCGTCTGCTGCTTTTCTTTGGCGTGCCTAGTCATGAAAGCAGTCAGCAACATTAGGTATCGGGAAGAGCTCACAAAGATCGTATCGCTCATACGCGCATTTCTCAATATAAAAATAATAAACGCGCCAAGATTACGGGAGATACGCGCTGTAAACCCCACAAGGGCCGGGTCATTTCCACTCGGAAATGCAAATATACAACGAGAAAAACGAATCGTCCACGAAACAGGCAATAAGAAGGGCGTGTCAATGCGGTTAAGCTATTTCCGCCCTGCGTCGCAAATAACTTGAAAAAATCGATTGTTGTCATTAATTGCCGCTCCCGCCTCGAAAATCTCTTTGTTGCTCGAAACAAAGAGTCAAGAAATCATGCAGCTCAAACCGTGGGCGGCCCCAGCGTCGGAGGTGGAAACTGCGCGCTAACTGGGCGTCACTCTTAGGATAGTATGCTACGTTTTGAATTCTACTAAAGACATACAAACTCGGCGCATATATTGTGCGCTATATTACGCTGCTCTCGCAGGGACGGATCGAAGCCGAAATTCATTATTGAAAATTCCGTTGCCAGACTAGCCAGATGACGTTATGAAATGACTCTACTTGACTCCGTTGGAGCTCCACCCAACATTCGTCGACGGTGTGTGTACATTTTAAGTTATAGTTAATTTGTTTAATCGTTTATTTAGTTTAGTTCCTTAATAAACCATATAAATTCAGTGAGTCTCTTGTCTACGCGACCGTAACACCTGTTTAATAAAAAATTATTGAATAAGCGTTACTTCCTTTGGTGGACGGCCTTGTATTTCGCCCGGCAACGCTGTATGGTCTTTGGAGTCGTGCGCGATTTATTCCCGAGATGGCGCCACCCTACTTTTAGGCGTGTTTTGGGTAGAATGTTTTCTTGAAAAGGCAATGTACGCAAAAACCACGCGAAAATAGTGGAATTTTTAAAAAAAATAATATTCTGTGTATTTTTCCGGCACCTTCAGATGTGTTATAGCGGTTAAAAAAGATCAACATTTGACTTTTTTCATATTTTTTTATTCGCGCGCACATGGCTAAAGAAAACGATACGGTTTTTGTTTTAACCAACGTGATGTTTTAACCATGCGCATCTCTGCCCAAACTTGATGCAGTGCAGACGGTTTTGATAAGTGCAATAACTGACAAAAACGACGTACACCAAACGCCTTTTTCGACGCATGTCAGCGCGTGAGCGGTCGCTGTAAGTGAAGTGAAGACCCATAGAAATAAGGTTCAACAGCTCGTTGTCTCTCCAATGACATTTCTCCAAACGCCGAACATCTGACAGCGGCGTTCTTGTATGTTGTAAAGCGCGTTCATACAACAGCGGTTCTCGAAAACCCGCGCAGCAGTTCCTTCCGAACCGGTTGGTTGCAGAGAGAGAACGGCCGAGGAGAGGAGAAGAGAGGCTTTCGTGCGAGCCGCCGCGGAAACCGGAACCACGTGATATCTGGTTGTCGGGGGCCGCTTGCTGCAATAGCTCACGGTTCATCCCCTTCAATTTTTTTCCTGCAAACTCCGGATTTTTTCCGGCGATCCAGAGACCCTGATCTAGAATCGAGGAGGAGTTTAGAAGGTCTAAGACGCGGTGGAAGCTCGGTTTCCGGCGTACGAAGGCGAAAGCGGACGCCGTCTTTGTGACCCAATTCCATTGCTGCAAGCGGCCCCCGCGCTAACCCAGTGCGACTGAAAGTGAAGTTGCGTGTGTGTGTGTATGTTGCTTTCGGCGCTAGGCCTTGCCCTTGATCTCCAAAGCGAAGTGGGGGAAAAAAGAGCGTGCAGTGGCGGTCGTCCCTTGGACGGTGCCGTAACGACGCCGGGATTTCGTCGTGCAGTCGGCTCGCCGGGCGATGTTGGTGGATGGATCGGCTGACACTTGTTCAGCCTCGGCAATGAGCAGCGACAACAGCAACGGATCGTCCAACGGCAACTCCGCGTCGGCCACACTTCCCATCGTCTCGTCCGGTAAGTGTAAGGGGGACCAGACTTTACTTTTTTTTTCTACTTTTTTTCTTTGCCGGCGGGGCTTTTTTTTCTTTTTTTTTTTAAACAGACGGGCCGAAACGTAAATTTAAAGAGATCGCGGTGTATTTGGGGGACTTTGACATTGTGTCGTTCAAGAAGCTCACGGTGATCGGCGGCGGCGTTCAACGCCGTGTGTTTTTGCGATCGAGTCCGTGCGCGCGGAGAGGCGTCGGCACACATGCGCATCTAAAAACGCGAGCTCTACGCGACGATACGCGAATCTTTTTTATGTGTGTCTGTGACCCGGTATGATCGGGAACGGCGCCTATTCTTCCGCGTGGAGAAGCCGGCTTTAGTTCCGATGCGGTAAAGAGCGAAATGCGACCTTGGCACACATTTCTTTTTTTCGCGTGGGCTCGGCCACGGTGGGCTCGGCGGTGCAGTCAGCAGCAGCCGCTACAGCGGCAGCTGAGCTGTCGACTCTGTTACGCGCTGTAACATCCCCCACTGTCCTCTGTTTCATTCGTCTAATCTCGTTTGGAGAAACCTGTAGCTGCGCACGGACTGCGCGCTCGGGAATAGAAGGAAACTGGCCTGCGAGTTTCTGCCTGCTTCTTACCGCAAAAAAATTACAAAAAGAATGCATCTGTAAGATCTCCTGAACTTACCGAACGCGATCGACTCGTCTGTGAGGAGTTCTCTCAAAGGGCATTTTATTGCGTTTTCTTTTTGTTTGTTTTTTGCTGGCGTTGATTGTGACGACGCGTGCCTTGCGGGATCGTTGCCACCGTAAATTTCGTCCAGTTACGTGTTAGACCAATGTCAGACGCACTTCGACCAGTGGTGGTAGAGCGAGCAACGGCCGCAGATTGTCAAGGGCGTCTCACTCGTTCAGTCCACATTACTTCCTTTTTATATTTATTACTATGTAGCCGTCTTTGATTTTTGTGTTTCTTTTTTCTTTTAAGACATGGTGGTTTGGATCCGTCTAGTCGCTAGTGAAGCAGCAGCGACTGACTGGATATCGTATTTCGCCGCGATGACAGTTTTCTGGGTCCCCCTTTTTGTCTCTCCTGCTCTTTTTTTTTTAGTATGCTTTTTAAGTAGCGTTTTACTGAGGTCGGTACGATGATGCCACTGCGGCTGGTCTCGCTACTCGTAAGCATTTTCGGCGAACTCAACGACGTCGTGTCTGGCTCTCGGCGCTGAACAAGTCTGCTTGGCAAGAAGAGTGGGGTGCGACGCTTGCACGGTCGCTAATGAGATGAAAATTTCCGACTGAGAGACCAGACCAGACCAGACTAGACTAGACTAGACTAGACTAGACAGGACAGACCAAGTCACCGTCTGCTTCCCGTGATGCAACAACCTTTTGTTGTTGTTGTTGTTGTAGCACCGTGTGCTTCCCGTGATGCAACAACCTGTTTGTTGTTGTTGTTGTTGTTGTTGTTGTTTTTCTTCGAGATCTCGTTTGTACAATGAGTGACCGTGATATACCTTGGACCGCACAGTAAACGTATACTTGCATATCTCAAGACCGGTGTGCGTGCCGTTTGTTTCATTCGGATGAGAAAAAAGCAGTGCACATAGCTTCTCGAAAGCCGAATCGGCGGTTGAGTCTGCAAGGAGGAAGGAACGCATAATAATTTTAAATTCTTGTCTCGTTGTTTTTAAAACATTCCTACTTTTTATCCATTTTTTTTTTTTGGAAACGGGGGGGGGGGGGGGGGTTGTCGCCTGGAAGCTTTGGAATGTATGTGCCTGGCGCTTTTTTTCTGTTATTTTTCTCTTTAGAGTTGAAAGTGGAAAATTAAGTGCCCATTAAAAATAGGGGAGGAGGTAGCTAGGGATGAAATATCTTACCATAACGTGTTTAATTTTTTTCTTTGGTTTGTATGTCGGCATTTTTTAGATTCGTTTTTTAAACTGTTTCTTCGTTCGTATTTGGTACCTGCTTGAATGATATGACGCGAACGCTTTGCAGCATCAGATAAATGGGCGCACTGCCCGCAAAAGAAAAAAGAAAGATTTATTGGTGCAAACCGGACACTTTCGGCGAATAACAAATGGGCATTGTGTGTTGTTCGACAACCGATTCCATCCAATACGTAATAAGACAGAAAGCTTAAATAAAAAAAAATAATACCAAAGAGCAATATTTTTTCGTAATTTTTTTTTAAATTGATATTTTTTTGTTTATTTTTTTCTCGAGTTACTTGATGTTTCCATGAGTTGACATTTTAAGAACGGAGTGATGTTTTTGACTGTAGTGCAGACGAACCATATCAAAATGCTGAAAAACAATATAACACTCTGTCACCTTTTTTTTATTATTATTATTATTTATGTGAGGCAAGAGTTTCTTTGGACACGAAATAGTAGCAGGAGACGAGAAATAAAAAGCGTAATTTCTGTCTGCTGTACGGTCGTTTTGTTCTTATTTTTTGTCTGCGTGCGTGCGTGTGTGTTGATTTCATGTACTATAAATCAAATTTTAGAATGCTTCAATATCGCAGTAAATTGACAATAAAAAAAAAAAAACTCCTTTGCAACTTTTTTTTTTTTATTTGGGGGGCGGGTTGCAGAATTTTAAGCTTGTAACAAATCACCGCTCAATAAACCTAAAAGAAGAAAAATAAATCATCCATTTTGCCTCGAGTATGGTAGAAAAAAGAGTAAAAAATTAAAAAGGAGCAAAAATGTAGTAAATTCTGCGTTAACGACCAGAGAATGGAAATTCGATGGTTCTTAAAAAAATGAAACGTGACAGCTCTCGAGGAAAGCGACCGTGAAAGCTGAAAGAGTCAAATGATTTAGTAAGCTCAGAACAATACGGTGCGTGCACGGAATGACTCCTTATGATCCTGTGTCACAAGTGCAACAAACACCGAACATTTGTTGATCGACTGAACGATGTAAGCTTTTTGATGACCCGGCAGTCTGTCCGAAACTTGTTCTTATGTAAGCAACAAGTAACTCGCGCGTTAAAAAAGAGAGAAAAAAAAAGAAAAGTTTGTTTATTTGATGTGTTTTGTTTATTTATTTTTGTCGTGAAACGCGTCGGTATTGTTAAAATATACTATCATCCTAACACACCTTATGAATGACGAAATTAGAGTAACGATCTAGAGGACTTTAAAGTGCAAAAAACACGGACGAAGAAGAGAGACATACAACACGCACTGGCGCTAATTTTCCACTGATTCAACCAAGGGAAACTACCCAGCACACATGCGTGAACTCTTTCCTATCTTGGGTTGGCACGACAGGAAAGAGTGTTCACACATGTGTGCTGGATGGTTTCCTTCGATTCAATCAGTTGAAAGTTAGCTCCTGTCTGTGTTGTATATGTGTCTCTTCTTCGTCCGTTTTGTTTGCGCTTTTACGTCATCTAGATCACAATGAAGCAACTAGCCCAATCCAAAGTTTTAATTAGAGCAACGAGTCGACCCGTTTTTTAGACTACGGTTTTACGGCTTCTCCAGGGCACCGACGAGGCAGTAAGGTTTGGCTTTCGCAAATATCCTGTGTGAGCGAAATGTGGAGAAAAGCCGATGTCCTGCCGCGGTGACAGTGCCGCGCTGACATTTCCAGCTGGTCAGCTCGAAACGCTATTTGTGGCTGTCAACAGCTTCAATGCGCCCAGAAAGTGAGAGCGAGGAAGAGACGAATATATTTTTTTCTACTTTTTTTTTAATTCTAAGAATGCCTTAAGGAGGCGCTGTTCTATTTTACGCTTCCTCGGAACTCGGTTCAAATAGGAGGAGAAACAATCCCCAGCACAACAGCTCTCTTTGTAACGTCCATAACGTATTTCCCTGCCAACTCCACCGGTGCTAAGCTGAAGGATCAGTTAGCGCTAGATTTGGGGGGAGAGTTCTGGATACTACTATAAGACTACCGATCATATGTGTAATATGTATATTTATCGGCTCGGAACGCTTAACGAAACAGAGCGACATCCGCTCGCATTAAGACGCAAAAGACGTCCTGTGTTTGTAAACACAAAAGGGGGTCACCACCGTCGTCGGTGTTGAAATGGCCATTGTGTTCTTTAAAAGCTGGGTGCGGATCGTACTTGATTGTACTGTCGGCAGACTTGATGAGAACATCTGTTTCAATATAATGCTCGCAAGAAAGCTGGTTCTTTTTTTTAGATTGCCTTATATATTTTTTTTATTTATCTTGTATTTTGTTTTGTTTTACTTCTTACGTTGGTCGTAGAGTGGTGTCACGTGTGTGCGCGTCTCTGTGCGTGTTATTTTATCTTTAAGAAAGAAGGCAGCGTGCTTAGTTCAAGAACTATTCCAACTAGGACTGATGTTCGTGAGCAGCCTATATATGCTGTATATATATATATATATATATATATATATATATATATATATATATATATATATATATACCGTATTTACCGGGCTATAGTCCGCGGACTACACATGTTTAAATTTGAAATTTTAGACTGTGCGGACTACCTACTCGTGCGGACTATACAGGATTTTTTGTTTTCCAATATCGTTGATTATGACGAGACGAGACGGATTTTGTGATTGAAAGAGTATGTTAATGATGATTTATGTATATTATAGGCTTCTTTGTGAGCTAAGAAAGCAGACATTTGTCAAGGTGTGCCGTCTATGAGAAGATTTTCGTGTCAACTTAGCACCAGGTGCGGACTATGCACCGAATGCGGGCCATCTAAGCAGAAACTTTTATTTTTGGCCCCAAATTTGCCCCTGCGTGCTATACACCGGGTGCGGACTATAGTCCGGAGAATACGGTATGTGTTCTTGTCATGACGACTTGTAGCGAGGTCACGGCCGGCGAAAGATTAGGGAAATGCGTGTGTGCGTGTGTGGTGTGTGTGTGTGTGTGTGTGTGTGTGTGTGTGTGTGTGTGTGTGTGTGTGTGTGTGTGTGTGTGTGTGTGTGTGTGTGTGTGTGTGTGTGTGTGTGTGTGTGTGTGTGTGTGTGTGTTGTCTTGGTATATTAGGACAGCAAAGCTTGATGCGTGATTTAAAAATGGTGACTGCGCTCGTTAAAAGGAAAAGAGAAAAAATATCAGGTGTAGTGTTGATTGGGACTAAGGAAGACCTACTATAGTCACTGACACCGCATTTCTCAAGCTGTAGGCGATTATAGTAAGTAGACAAAAAAAGTGTATATTTTTTAAGGTTATAGTGTTTGGACGATGGATTTAATACCGCCTTTTCAGTTCGTGATTTTTTCTTATTAATATTTCTTTTTATAAAGAAGGAAAGTACTGGCTGTGATTTACGAGGCTTTTTGCCTTCATTAGTTATCGCCTTTTTATTCTTCACTGTAATTTGAGCAAGAGTAGGAATCCTTTTTAAACAGTTAGTGATAACGAGAAAAAAAAGAAGAGAAATTAGAGTTATACTTGGGTAGTGGTGAAGCTCAGTAAAGTCACAAGAAGTGACTTCATGGTGCTGACATGAAGGGACGGGAAACCGCAGAAGCGACGTACCGTTTACCATTCTTTTTTCTTTCATTTTTTTCTTTCTGAGTTTTTAACTCACAATAGAAAACATGCTGCGATTCTGAGCTAACTTGGCGATGCTACGACGATGCAATGCCCGCGGAACGCACAAGCCACGTTGCTGTGTGTCGAATCACCCTCTATTGTTTCTGCAGTTTTTTGTTTAGTTTCTTCGTTTCCTCGTATGTTTGCGATCGTAAACCTAGTAACTCGCGTGAGACTGCACGTCATTTCCCTTCCGGTTTTGTTTTTTGAGCGCAAGAAGTTAGTAATACTTTAGTCCACATTTTTTGGGTCCTCGTTGTCTGTTCCTGTTCCCGATTGCAGTGCACGGGTGTGGCTTTTGAAATTGCTGTCCTGTTACTAATAAGCCTCTTTGGGGTCGAAGAAGCATCACTGACGTTACGTACCTATGAAAAGAAAGTCACAAGGGGAACGCGTTGGGTGACGTTAGACATCAATTGCGTTATGCACTAACGACGCGTAAGGTGGAAGGGCCTGTTTTCACGTTCAGTGGCGCGCGTGTTCGAGTTTGTTTATGATTGTGGCGATTTTGGGCGAATCAGTGTTCTCGCTCCTTCGTTCGAAAAAGAAATCGATAGCTGCTGTGTTGGGGCTTCGCCGCTGCCTTCGCTCGGCTGCTTTTTGTACCCGGTTCGAAGTCCCCGTTCAAATAACTACTCCGTGCTCCCTGGAAGTGGCGATTCGACATTCCTTCGCGGTGGCGACAAAACGTGATGGTGCAATTTTTTTTTTTTTTTTTGGGGGGGGGGGAGGGGAGAGATTGTGGCGGCGTATGTAGTCACTTTTAGCTTAAGAAACCCAGGGCGTGACTTACTGTGTTCGCGTTTCTTGCCTCGTGATTGGTCCTCCGGCCTTCCTATCGCGTAATGCCGCAATCTGATTGGCTGTGGATCGACAATGAGGTCTGCTCGGGACACGCCACGCCCCGCCTTTCTTAGAGTGACTATTATAGTCGTGGCCACTCGACGGTGCATATGCTTCAGACCCCAGACACTCCGAGCACAGATAAACAAACGAGGAATGGTATTTTTCGCGCTGAGAGTTACGAGTCGACAATAAATCCTTCCGTGAACTAAAAGTGAATGTGTTGGTTTCCGGGATGCGCTGCTCAAACCGAAGTTTTTTTTTTTTTTTAGCTTTTGTTGTGCCGGTGCGATATTTCCGCCTGCGATGTGACAGAGTGGAGTTTTGGGATAAGAAATGAGCCTGGTGGATACCGGAAGTTGTCTGCTACGCCAGGACAGGAAGCTGGTGGGAGTTGTCCGCTACTCGGTGCGAGTACAGCAGACAGCCGCCTGCCGTTTCTTGTGCGGGCTGCAGTAATCTCTAGCACGAACCTCGGGCCTAAGTCGGGGGAAGCGACGTAAAGAATCAGATTCATAGACCTTTTTTTCCAAACCCTATCAAACACTATTTGCAATCGCCTTTAATTTTACCTTTTTGTGTGTGTGTGTGTGGTGGGGGGGGGGGGGGTGGGGTGCATTATACAGGAGGACGCTTAAGCTTCGCCTTTAAGAGTGGAACTGCAAGCGTGTCTGCGTGGCCTAGTCAGTAGCGTGACTAGAATTCTTCAGATTTTTTCTTTGAAGCAAATTTATTACTTTATAAAGTAAAACCATTTGTGACATCCGGCGACCTTTATTTCGCGTTATATCATGTTTTAATAACTTTCATTTCACGCGTGACGTCACGTGATCGTTGTGGGTAGTTTGAAATTCCCGCGCGAGGTCATGTGGCTGTGACATCATGACCCTATCGACCAAGCAGGATTTTCTCGTCCCACGGCAAAAGAAACTGCAAAAAAAAAGTGTTTTTTAAACAGCCTAATTGGGACAAGCATGTCACAAAACAAATCTTCCGCGGAAAAACAAATTTTTTCTAGCAATATTTACGCCACAGGACGTAATTTAGTCGGAGTCCCAACTTCTCCACATTTGAAACTCCCGCTCTTTCGACACCCGCGGAGTGGTTGGTATACGTCACTCCGTGACGTATAGCAGCTACTCTGTGACGTATAATAGCAACTTTGTGGCGCGCGATTCAAAACGGGTGAAATAGCCGCAAACTAAAATCAGTCCTGCGCAATAAATATTGCTGTAAAAAAATTTGTTTCTGGCGGGAAAATTGTTTTGTGACATGCTTGTCCTAATTAGGCTGTTTAAAAATACACTTTTTTTCTTTGCAGTTACCCTTTAACGCTCCTTAAAGGGTAACTGCAAAGAAAAAAGTGTATTTTTAAACAGCCTAATTAGGACAAGCATGTCACAAAACAATTTTTCCGCCGAAAACATAATTTTTTACAGCAATATTTATTGCGCAGGACTGATTTTAGTTTGCGGCTATTTCACCCGTTTTGAATCGCGCGCCACAAAGTTGCTATTAAACGTCACAGAGTAGCTGCTATACGTCACGGAGTGACGTATACCAGCCACTCCGCGGGCGTCGAAAGAGCGGGAGTTTCAAATGCGGAGAGGTTGGGACTCCGACTAAATTACGTCCTGTGGCGTAAATATTGCTAGAAAAAAATTTGTTTTTTCGCGGAAGATTTGTTTCGTGACATGCTTGTCCCAATTAGGCTGTTTAAAAAAACACTTTTTTTTCTTTGCAGTTACCCTTCAACGCTATCGCATTAAAATGACTTCACCGTGGCTCACACGCCATCGTCATGCCGTGCACGTAAAATTGCAGCCATAGTCCATTGCAACTCAAGAAGGTATGGCGAGGGAAAGGAAGACCGGGGAGGAGGAAGGAGACGGAACGTTGAAAAGGAGAGGGGGAAACCTCCTCTCTCCAGCGTTCCGTCTGCTTCCTCCTCTCGGCCTTCCTTTCCCTCGCCCTACCTTTCTTGAGTTGCTAGGAACTATATTAGTGTACCAAATTGAAGAGCAAAAACATAAGATGGGGACAGTCATGATAAACAGAAAAAGGAATCACGAGACACAGTTGGATCAATACCCAGGTTATACTTATAGGCCTAACTACGCAGAAAATCTTTTTGGGATCGAAGCGTGTGATTATATCCGAGAGCTCGCCGCACCGAACGCTGTGACAGAAAAGCGGACCACAGCCTCCTCTATACTAACAAAGCCTGGCAAATCGCCACGAAAAGCGGCCGCTGAAATTGAAAGGGTAGAGCGACAGACAACGGATGGGAGGAGAGCCAGGTGGCGGGCGCCCCGCTGCGGCGAGACGCCGAAACACACTTTACCCGAGCGATGGAATGTCCGCTCGTGCTCCTCGCGTTCCTCGCGCTACCGCTTGTTTTCTTGTTGGGTTGGAAAACCATGTTTCGGGTCCTCGCCACTGCAATAGCTGTGCGCTGACGTCTAGGTTCCCCTGCACGTGCCTCGTGCATCGACGCACTTTGCGCCACTTTTAAAACATTAAGAAGCTTTAGGTTCCCCTAGAGTTCCTGTATATAGCTACCTACGGTAGCAGAGTTGCGCATTCAGCCTCGGCGGGTGGCCGTAGCGCCGGCTTTCCTGCACGCCCTGGATGCTCTGCTTGTCACGTGACTAAATTTGGCAAAAAGCGGCGCCGCGCGCGCCGCCGCGTATGGAAAACAGGAAAAGAGGAGAAGGAGGCGAAATCAGGGGAACATACGCCGGGGCGCGAGCAACGTTGGCGGAGCGACCGTAAAGGTGGCTTTCTTGCACGGCGACGGATGCTTTGCTCCTCACGTGATGGATCTCGGCGAATAGCGGTGTGGCGGCGCGGGGAAAACAACAGCGTAACTCTGCTCCCCCTTCGGGGGAGCATATCGAGGAACTCTAGGTTCCCCGAGAAAGGCTCTGTGCTTACCAAATCCTCGCACTCCAAATCTGCGGCGGGGGACTCTGTGGCTCCGTCGTCGAACTGCCAGACTTAGTGAGTATAGAGGAGGCTATGGGCGCACTCATAATCGGCGCAGGCACCTACAGCGAAAACCAGTGTCCCTGTCCAGAAAGGTTCTATCTGGCCGTGATAAATAGACGTCTATAATATGGTGCAAAATATGGTCATATATCGCCATACCAAGTGCGTGTCTCACTGTCTAAACGTGTAACGTCTGGTTTGCTTTCATATTGCTTGCAGATCTCTGACGTCATTGCAGACTGTGCTAAACTAAAAACAGGTGTCACGATATTTTTTCCTTTGTTTATTCAGAAGGCTTTGGTGGGGCGAACGAAACTGCTGCCGTACAGACGTCACTGGAAGCCAGAGAAACGAGCTATGTGAGAAAATACATACGACAAAACGCAATGCCGTTGGTGACGCGAAAGAATTACCTGTGTCCCGTTCCCGCACGCGAGCGTGACTTCCGTTAGTTATAGTTATTTTGGGTGAAATTCGCGTTTTGATCGGAAGCGCTCAGCGACAGCCCGAAATGAAGTTTCCAGCGCGCCAGTCAGGCAACCCCGGGTGCACCTTGGCAAGTTTATCAGGAAATAGTTTTGGGTCAGAATTTTAGGGGTGCACACTGTAAACGACTTTATTTTCGCGGGCCGATCATTTCGCGCATTGTACGAAGAGTGAGATTCGCTAATATTTCGCGATCTTGATTGATATACCGACTCGAAGATCGGCAAACGTACGGACGCCGCCGTCAAAATGGCGTCGCAAAAACGTGCACACAGGCTGTCACTCGGTTGCTGTCATTTTTCTTACGTTATCGTTTGAAGTGTTTCTTTCATAACTGTTATATTATTGGGCCTTTTTACGGGACGGATGTTGCACTTTATTTCGCCATACAAAAATTCTACATTAAAGAAAGGAAGAAGCAGGCGAAATAAAAAGCGGTGCAGACGTGGTCCGTACAACAATGGATTCGTCCACCTTCCTTTTCTGCATATTTCTCCCTTCACCGCTCCTCTCTCCCCGTCTTTACATGAAGGGGAACGACGGGCGGTCGCCAAACGTGCCATTAAATCAAACCCCCCCCCTCCCCTTTCCCTCTGTTTTCATCGCGCCCATTCCAAGAATCGTCTCTGCTTCGGATCCATGAGTGTTCTTCGGTATGCAGGCGTTTTGTCGATGTGTCCAGAGCATAGAGTCGATGGTTTTGGCGCGGCGGGTAGCCATCTTGCGTGTCCGAAGCCGAGTGCTTACCCCGGGCTCGGGAGATGGCGTCGGGATGAGATTGTATAGGGTCAAACCATCACGGCCGCTCGATTCTGGTTGCCGCTTCTTTGTTCCACTAAAATTATGTTTAACAAGAAATATTTTCTTTTTGCCATTTTTTTTTTTGTTTTGTGTTTCCAGGCCCTTTTTGCAAGCAGTATGCATGCCGGCTCCTGTCGGCAGTACAAGCTCCTACCAAAAAGCTCAGCGTTTGCCATGATTGGTAGCTTTCTCCTCTGAGTCCTCTCCATTCGCGTTCTCTTCAGCGGTGGCTCTGTCAAAGTGTGAGGTGCGGATGGTTTTGTAAACAAACTTGTTCTGCTTGTTTTTTTTTTTTTTTTAATATGCGAGATTACATTTTGTTGTTATTTGGTCTCGGTATTAATTTCTGTAGTTCTACTTCAACACACTCTGGTGGTAGCTGTGTAATGAGCCTGCTCCCACTTGAGGAGCATCACACGAACCGACATGACGCGAACAACTTTTTATTTATTTATTTATTTCGTTACCTTTATGGCCGAGGGGGCGCGTTACAGAAGGGGTGGAATGTAGACAAAGATACATGGAATTGACAAATATATACAGCAAAGGAACAACACATGTATGTCACAGTGAAGAAAAGTAATCTTCAATGAGCAATTTGAAAACTGATGCCTGGGTGATTGTGGCGATTCTGGTGGGCTGGTATAGTTCCACTCAGCGCTGATCTTTGATACTAATGAATGAAAAAAATATTATTAATATGACAATGAGAGACGTCTATTTAATGGCGGTGATACGAGGGAGAAGCTCATTTTTAAATGACTGACTATAATGGTAATATTTGTGAAATAAACTAGTCGTGACATTTTTCTACGTATAACAATTTGAGATAAATTTAAGTTCTTTTTTTTTATGATACTCTTGATAAACGAGAGAGAGAATGAAACGCGCACTGCGACGATTTTTTACTGCTTCTAGTTATAACTTATTAGTAAGATATTCAAGGCCTGGATCCCATACTGATGTTGCATATTCAAGCTTAGAACGGGCGAGAGTTTTGTCGAGTGAAAGATTAAAGATGAAGGCGCCTTAGAGAAGTTACGACGTAAATACACAAGCATGTAATTAGTGCTGTTAATTTACTTATAATTGACGTGCGTTTGCCAGGACAGGTTAGCGGTTAAATGAAGGCCTAGGTACTTCTACGATGTCGCCTCCTTGCGGCAGAACCTGCAATGCGGTAGATGCAAAAAGTTACCACTGAGTGGAGGCGCGAAAGTCGCATTAATTAACACCTGTTGGCGACCCGGTCGTCGTATATGTCGGCAGTAGCGCTTATTGACAGGCGCGTTATTTTATTGCCCTTTCACAACACGGAAGTGTTGCGAAAGTTGCCAACCAGGCGTTTCTTTTTTATGTTTGTGATCTAAATGACTTGTGGTTATCTTTCGTCATTTGCTATATAACGTTTGTAAAAAGCAACGCTCAATAAACACACGGACGAAGAAGATAGGCAAGGCTCCCTGTTCTGTCTCAATCCTGTTCGTCTGTGATTATTCGGCGCTGCTTTCTTTACATATGAACCAACTGGCCCAAATTCCATGACTTTGCTATCGTTTTTTCCAAATCGCAATATTTTTGCGAGCAGCGCCGATGATGACGAAAGCGATAATTGTATTTCGTTATTATTTTTTTTTTCATTTACAACCACGGCCCCTATTAGATGCGGAGCATCTCTTGCTCGGGTCTATGTCCCGCGGCGTCGTAGTCCGCACTCGCACTACGCATGCGCAACTCCCCTCCTTCCTCTCTCCAACAGCTGCGCGTTACTCTCTCCGTCCCTCTCTCTACCAGCTGCGCGTGCACTTCGCGTGCGTTCGCTTCTACCTCACACCGCGCGCGCATGCGCAACTCTCCTCCCTAGTCTCCCTCCTTCAAGTGTGAATATAAGCAGCGGTAGCTGCGCGTTCCCCCGGAGGAGTGAAAGGAGGATAGTTTTGGGCGCGCGGGTCGCAGCGCCACGCCAGGGCTCCCAGTGGGGTGGGCTTTCCCCGCAACTCTGCGGCTGTCGTCTGCTAGCGTTTCTCGGCCGCTCGCGTCCGCCGCAGCCCAAATCCGGCCGGCCAAAAGAAATCAGTCAAGAAGGGAATAAATTAATTACGATCCGCGATGCTCCGCATCACCCCATGGTTTCCCCTCGGGAAGATGGTGTAATTTTTGTTCCATGTTCTCATACATGTTCCACACTTTGGGCTGTAATTCGGCCAAGTTTGACAGCCTTATATGCGCGCGCTTGCAGCTCGGCACGGTACTTCAGCGGAGATATACGCTGCTTTCATGGGGACGGGCCGTGACGACGTTCGAAGTAGCTTTGGGAACATCCACGAAGGTGCAATCTGATAATCGGTTTATTGTCTTACATGAAGATTTAGCATCTTTTCGGACGATAAATGGGTGTCTCTTTGGTGTGGTCAGAGCACGGTTAAGATGTAGACAATAAAATGCCTGCCATCGAAACTACTATGATAGGATGAGAGTCCAGGGAAGCTCTTCCTGCGCCTCTCCACTTCAGCAAAGCGAACGCTGGAGAGGAGGCGACCTGCTCTTCAGCATTCGCTCTGCTGAAGGGGAAAGGGGTGGGAGGAGCTTCCGATGACCAGTTCGCGCTTTTTGCTTTTCCCTTGCTTTCTCCTCTCCCCCTTCTACCCTGTCCATCGTTGCCTGCTTCCTCCTCCCCCATGGTTAGGAGGATCTTCTGCCTTGCAGAATCACGAGTCTGGTCGTCGGCCTTTAACCTGTCGTCGAGTACAGTGCGATGTAAAGCAGTCATTTGGGGCACTAACCTAAGGAGTAAGACTTTATGCCCGCCCAGCCCTTTCGAAGTAAGATGCAAAAACGTGCCGATGTCTCCTTCGCGCCAACAGTAGGGAGTTTTAGTAGATAGCAATACGCGATACTCCGCTGATGCATGGCACTCGTTATCGGGTATCATTAGAGAGTTTTAGTAAATCGTTCCGGATACCTCCGATACCCCCGAGATAACGATACTATATATGCTAAGCGCAAAGGCGGAGGCAGAAGTATCGGGTATGGTTATCGGAGTCCATCGGAACGATCTACTAAAACTCTCTACATTATTGGAGGTATCGGATCGATCTACTTAAATTCCCTATTGTTTCGATACCTCCAGTAGCGATACTATGCACGCGCAAAGACATCGGTTGAGCATCGGGTACTGTTATCGGAGTCGTGTCGGAACGATCGCTTGACATTAGGGAGTTTTAGTAGATCGTTCCGATACCTCTAAGGCTCTAACAACGATAACCGATTTGACTCGAAGCTTGCATTCGGAGAGTCGTCATCGGAGGTGTCGGAGCGATCTACTAAAAATTCTTACTGCATGATACAGCTACCTGCATGATACCCACGGGGTGAAAACACCTTGTGCGCGCATTAAGGCCGCTGCAGGAGCGGGTTTTTTTCCTTTAGTGTTCCGAGTCGTTGGCTTCCTCCTTGTCCGCTTGCGCGTGCGGGCTTTCCGCGCGTCTGACTTTGTTGTTGGCGGCGATTGAAGATACGGCCGTCGCCCTAATGGTGGCCGGGGGCGCGACGAAGGTCTGGGTTAGCGGGCTGCAGGCGTCCGCGTCGTTGTACATACAATGGCGGTTGCAGGGTCGCCCGAACGTCGTTTACCCGGATGTCGTGATCCCGCCGCGCCTCGGCCGTGTTCCTCGAAGGGACCGTGAACAACAGCTCGTGGGCGAGGAGGCCGTGGTGCTGGATTAGAGTATGCGTCACACCTACCGGTGGCCACTCATCACCACTTTAGAGTAGTCAAAGCGCCTCGTGCACTAGCGCAGGGGTGGCCAAACCGCGGCTCGCGAGCCGCATGCGGCTCTTTGCTGGTCCAAGTGCGGCTCCCGGATCCCTCGTAAGGGGACCCCCGTAAAGGCCCCCCCTCGCCCCTTTCTGCGTTTCCCCAGGAAAAAAGAAGGGATTTCAGGCAGAGTAAAGTACGGCTCGCGGTTTGGCAGTCTTGTATACCCCCATACGTACTGTCGTACAGCCTTGTGCACTCATACGTACAGTCAGACTTTGAAAAAAAAAATTAATTTGCCCCCCCCCCCCCCCCCCCGCGGCTCTTAGAAGTTTCGTGGTTTCGTTTGCGGCTCTTAGGCCGAGTCAGCCTGGCCACCGCTGCACTAGCGTTTTTGACGTCATCATAATGAGACCGAGCGCAGACACGGGGACTTTTAGTAGACCTCCGATAACGATATCCGTTAATAGGGAGTTTTCGTAGATTGTTTTCGCTGTCCCCCAACGCTCTCTGCAACCCGCTACGATACCCGGAACTCTACAGTCAAACTGTCAAGGCCACCGGCGCGCAGGCGCAGTAGCGGCTTCTTCGTTGCGGAGGACTTAGTGGAGTGGGAAACGCGGTCTACGAAAACTGCCAATTAACGACACGATGCATACGCGTAGAGCGACAGCGGTGTATCGGGTATCGTTATGGGGGCTATCGGAACGATCTACTAAAACTCCCTACACATTGGACCGGATTGGTCAGTGTTTGGCTGGGCGTCGTTTGAAGTGTGAGCGTAGCAGAAGCTGCGCAAAGAGCGAGCTCCGGGCTTTCAGCGTCCCTGCCAAGCACGCGCGCTCGTGCACTGCAAGCAGTACTCAGGGCCAGATGCTCGCGCTTGTAGCATCGGCTGCTTCTGGACTCAGCTGGAACAGAAGTATAGACCATTTTGTTGAATTGCCCAAGCACCAAAGAAAGTGCCGAAAACCTATGTACAGGTGCAGCACGTGCTGGCGCCTGCAACAACGATTGCTCGGAAGAAAAAAATGCAAAGAGAACAAACGTGAACTTTGCACGTGCGTTCTTCAATTCCTTATTTCGATTATTTATACTTCTGATCTTTTAAATACGGTGAAGGCAGAGTGCGTGCGGCGCGTGTACCCCCGTCCCCAGAATTCTGTTCGTTGCTCTTGTAATTTAGCGAAAAAGGTTTATTAATTGCCCAGTTGGCCCCCGTCCGCATCCTGCTGGTGGTCATTCCTGCTTGTTCTTGCCGCCAAGAAAAAATAAATAAATTGGTCTTACGAAACGTACGTTGCAGACGGCATACTCGCTCAGCAGTATACCACAATGGCCGCCGCTGTGACTTCAGTGCAAGCTACGTATAGGGCGTATTCACTGGCCGCCATATTTGAGGTCACTGTTTAGAGCGCATGCTCAGAACGAGCTCACATTAATAGGCTGCCAAGACCGGCAATCTTGATGGTGCGGGGTGCACGTTGCAAAATAACTGTGAAAGCTAGCCATCTGCACGTGCTCAGCATTAGCGCACACGGACATGGCCGCCAGTGAATACACCCTATAGGTAGAGAAGGCTGTTCGCGAGCTTTAATTATTCTATGGTGTGTTTTCAGGTTCAGGGTAGCAGAAATGCGACATTTCGCCTACGGGAGGCTCTTTAAAAATACAGATATAGATTGGTAACAGTCGGACACCTCGTACACCCTACAGAAAGACACTATGTTCGCCGCAGGCGCGACGACAGACTGATCTGCGGACGCGCCCTCGAGCACGTCTGAAGGCATGTTGGCTTCATACGTGTGAGTGCTTCGAACATGTGTGCGCACAGCTTCTGCATGACCTATATGTGGCGGGACCGGCGTATACAAGGAAGAAAGTCAGACAGGTTCTGCTGCAAACCGTCTTTTGTACGATGTATTGGTACGGTGGAGCGCGGCTTTAAAAAAGCGCCTCCGTGAAGATAGGCGAGAATCGCGTCGAAGGAGGCCGTGCCGATGTACGCCACTGGGACGGAGAAAAAGAAAATCGGCCGCGGTTGTGTGCATACTATACTTGATACGCACACACGGACGGGTGGAGAGCGTCGGAAGCGCGTCGCGAAGCCCGAGCCTTTGGCTATCTTATCTGTCGCATTGCGCGTCGTCGTTTCGAAGCCGGGTCGAGCCGCGACTGATAGCGTCGTCCCGATAAGTGGGCACGCGGGCTGGTTTTGACTCCCGGAAAGGAATGGGGGAAAAAAAAATAATACGAATGTAGGCTATGCAATATGCCCGGACCAGAGTGTTTGGCCGATGGGTGGAGCCTGTCGCCCGCTAAAACAAGCGGTCTTTACGACAACACAAAATGGAGGATTTTGCTTTTGGCAACTCTATTAGCGACGAGATGTTCCGGTGGCGCCCTCGTTTGGTTACCTTTCGTGACGTCATTACCTTGTGAACAACAAGTTTGATGGTGTTTGTAATGAGCATAGTGGAAGCCTGAAATCATAGCGCTCTCAAAGCAACACCGCGAACACCGTCAAAATTGAAGTTCTTACATTCCTCTTATCTCCGTCGATGAGAAATCCTTTGCTGACGTCATTGTCAGCATTCGCCCAATCGTGGCAGGCCGACCACAGCGACGCTTTCGATCGCTCACGTCGCCAATACTTACGTGCCCTAGTCCAAATGCGCGGTTAGCCGTAGTTGGTCTTTGCTAATCACGGACTTCTCTTGTACTCTGACCCTCTTTTGTTACCTGCCTGCACACTGGTCACAGCATTCAAGCACTGGCCGGCCTTTGTTGATCTCCAAAAACATAACTTACAAATAAGCTTTAGTTCTTTTGGTTTCAAACAAAATTAGGCTTTCGCGAACAAAACTTAATCTGGAAATTGAGCGCAAAGGTTCGCAGCGCTTTTCCTAGATGGCGCCCGTCACGGCACTGAATTTTTGCATTGGTCATTTCTGAGACCTAATATTGAAAGTATTTGAAATTCACTTTTCACTAAAGAGGAATAGGTTTAAGCTCATATAATTTTAAGAGATCGTAGCAGATAAGTATGTTTGAGCTTCTGACTACGTGTGCAGCGCCAAAAACACTTACATTAGCGATAAACACTTTTTATTACAATGGTGGTTGTCACAGCATACCTTCCGTGCTCGATCCAGATTGGGCTCGAAATTCGATAACACAAAATGGTGGAGCCAGGCTGCCACCTTCTGGTTGCCTTACTTCCAGCTACAGTGCCCTAAAAGTTGGGTAGTGGGCTCACCGCCCTATCTCCCCGTGTATTGCGCTGAAGCAGTCGATGTCGAAAACGTCGGAGGCGCAGCAGTAGGTTCCTCCTGAAACTTCTCCTGCCCGCTGCCCGCGATTGGTAAGAGCCGTCTAGCTGACGTGTTCTAGCCAATACGCGCTGAAAAGTTTCAGGAGGAAACGCTGAAAGCGCAACCCCCGCACGCTCATAAATCTCCTTGGAAAAGGTTCCTGGTGGACATACGACATTTTAATGGAGTGGTGATTCGGTGCCGGGTTTTCTCTGTTTATTTTTGACATTCTGTTCAGATGTTGCATTGTTTTTTTGTTTGTTTTTGTATTGGTAGAAATGTCTCGCGAGGTCGTGACAGCGCATGACCTGTACTCTACTTTGTTCTTCGCGTGAGCCAGCGTGTCTGCGCTTCGCGTTTGATTGTTATCTGCGTTGCGAAAACATACGCCTCGGTCTACTGTCGGGGGATTCTCGTGATGCTTTTGTTGGAATCAAAGGGAAGATTCCCATGGGTAGGTTAACGCGAAACGTATGCGAGGGGAGTGATAAGCGGATACATTAAGAAGAAGAAATGACAAAATTTCGGACGACCGCCGGGGAGAATCGAGCCCAAATGCTCCCGCCGCTCAATCACCGAAGGAAGGAGAGTTGTGAAGTGGCAGATCTTATTATGTGCCGTCCTCCTCTCCTTATCGCGCGCATGCGCGGGTCGCGGGACGAGGCGCTCACTGGCTGTTCCGGAGTCTGCACAGTGCCTCGCAAAAGGAAGGATTGGTCCGAAATGACCATGTACGAACATTTGATGCCATAGTGTCCCACCATGAGGTTCGTTGCTATTAATGGGCGGGATATAGCCCTAATAAAAAAACAATCGATGCTGACATGGTAACGCAGGAGCCGGAGAAAAAAAAACAACAACGGGAAGGACAACGCAAAGCATTTCGTCGAGGTCTGCAACAAAAACCGCAAAAACACAAACGCGTTTTTTTTTCTAATGGAGCATTGTGGTTAGTATTGTTAGCTTGATTTGTTGGCTTATCGAACACCGACTCTCCTGACCCATCATTGTTGTTGTGACGTCATTTTGAGCAACTGTCGAGAGCGATCTCACACAAAACGTCTGCTGAAATAAAATTAAAAATAAAAAAAAGGTGTGGGTACGTTTATGCAGCCTGAACTTAGTCTGCCTCAACGGGCGACTTGTCTCTCAGCTGTAGGTGAGAAATTTCGCCAGTTCAGTACAACCGCTACCATGGAGCCTTAGCGTGTACCACGCAGTAGTGATACACGACCGCACGCCGGTACGATGCTCGAAAAAGGTCTATAACTAAAATGTTGGTGTCAGGTGAAATTTAAGTTTGTTGCTTTGGGTCGGCGTAGCTCATATGCAACGGATGGATGTATTTGGGATCTGTAAGAGCGACGTCTTCGTGACAGGTTGGAGCGAAGTCTACAAGACTCGTCGGTGAGGTCACAAACCCATTGTCTCCATTGTGTGTTGGTGCACGCGCGCGCACCTCTTCGGTGAAAGAAAGGAAATCAGTGGCGCTGGCTTGAGTTCGCGTTCTTTTCTATTTGTTTTGTGTGTTTGGAAACACTGCCACTCTTGGTTAGGGATTCTAGCTGGAACGAACACAAAATAGATACATCACGTTTCACACCGCATCGTCATATGCACCAGCTTGTGTTTCCTTTTCTTTGTTGTATTGGAAATGTGTAGTAACGCAGCTCACGTGTGTATCGTTAAACCAAACTTCACCGCTGAAAGGCGAAGCTGAGGTGCGTCCGCTCAAACGTTAAGAAACCGATCGGTCGAAATTAAATCAGTAATCATTTTCGCTCGTGCGTGCTACTTCCACTAATGAAGCAAGCAAAACACAAATAGACATACAAATCCTCAGATAACTGGGCCGCTATAATGTATTACTCGTGACCATATGTGTCCTACTTTTTCTTTTCTTCTTTTGTGTACAAGTCATTAAAATTTGTTTAGCGATTTGTCGACTTGGGCAACTTCATACAACGTAGTGATTAGAACAACACCGACAAAACAAAACAAAAAATCGCTAAAAGCACTACGATAGAATCTCGAATGCTTTCCGCTGTCTTTTTTTAAAGGGAAGCTGAAACACTTCTTGAAAAAAACGAGTTAGAGGTGAATTCTGGCGTATTTTTATCCCGTGAATGTGAATATCATGTTCGTTTTTTCCAAAGATGTAACAAAACGCGAGAAAACTCGAAAAACCTCTGACCAGTCGTGACGTCATACTAGGATCTTTGGGCCGCGAGGCGCGTGCCGCACGTGTGGGCAGCGCGTGCGATTGCAAGCTTGACAGGTATATTTTTCCGCACTGACCCCAGTCGTGACGCGTCTTTCTGACCTTTTTTGAAAATAGCAAGAGTGCGCGTGCATAGCTTTGACAGGCGCTGAAGATGCGCGAGAGCAGGGATTCCGAAGATTCCTAGTGTGACGTCACGCCCCGTAAAGGAGGGGCTTCGGCGGTACATTAAAAATTCATTTATGCAGCCTCCGTGCACCGGATTGAAAAATAATCTTGATATTCGTGATTCTGGAGGCCGAATGAAGGCCATTGAAGTGTTTTTCTCAGATACAGAACCGCTTCAGTTTCCCTTTAAATTTTTTTTTTATGGAAGATATTTTAAATAAGACAGGAACGTGTACGTAACGGCGCGTACTGCGGCAACTGTTCTGTCGGGAACCCGTGGTCGCAGGGGCGGATCCAGAACTCCGTTTTGGGGGGGGGGGGGGGGGGGGCGGAACATTTTTAAGGATACTATTCTCCCATGCTTTCTCGTGCACCGGCGGGTCCACCCATGTCAAATTGCGCTTCGAGAAGGGGGAGGGGGGGTCGACTTCGTTTGGGGGGGGCGGCCGCCCCCGTCGCCCCCCCCCCCCCCTTGGATCCGCCACTGCGTGGTCGTCGAAACTGAGAAACGAGATGGAGTGTATACAAGCGATGTAGTCGAAGGTTCGAACGGAGGCTCGAAGACCTCGCTGCTTGTTCCGCGTTGCACTGGCGGCCGACAGACAGCACAATGCCTGCTCCGTTTTGTTGCTTGACGGTCGGCATTGTCTCTCTCTTTCCCCTTGTCTCTCCCCCGCATGCACGCGGAAGGTGCAATCACTGCCGGTATATTCGCATCATCCGTTATCGGTAGCGTCACTTTTTCTCATAATGTCGGGCGAAAAATAAGATAATGATCACGAATATTAATAATTAACCATCGAACATACCGAAGCCTCGAGGATGGAAAACGGTCGAAAATGCCTGTCAACTTGGCGTTTCTTCTTCTTTTTTTGCCGCGTGTGTTTGCGTGTTTTATGCGTGTATTGGAAACAGTGGTAATTTTTACGGATAGGTAACGCGGCGGATGTGAGAGAGATAAAAAGACTGGCACCACAGGAAACTCGAAAGCAGTCGGCTCCATCTAGCGGCGAACGCCCGTTGCTGATAAACGCAGTGGCAACCGACGAGTGCAACGGAGCCCGTACTCCTTAAGTTTATGTCTTGAGCTCCTCGCCAATGCATCGGCCACTTTCTATGTGCAGCGCGTCTCTTCTTGGGGTCGAGTGAAAGTCGGGGGAGGCGAGTGCCCCACTCGCCGCTCCCCTTCCGGGTTCGGACGCCACTCGAAGAATGAAGCGAACTGTTCGCAGCGGCGTCCAGGTGACAAAAGACGCGCGGAGTGGGAGGAAGGCCTACATCGGCGACCTCTGCGCCGAGATAAGGGCGCCCGTAGTGGGGGCCGTTATCGGCGCGCCGGAGCTGGGACCTGGGGCCTCCCCCACCGCGCTGGAGTCGGTCGCTTGCGCGACGACGCACTCGGGTTATCATATGTCGGGCGAGGGAGTACGGCTCTTATCGGGCTGCTGCCAGGAAGCACTGCCTGCCGGCCGGCCGCGTGTGGTGTGCCTCGCGTCAGACGCCTATCTCTCACTCTCTCCCTCTTTCGCACTCACACCGCGTGCATACGCGGGTGCCTATGTGAGCTATGCAGCAATGCGTGTGTGGGTGTGTGTGCTCGAGATGATTCAATTGGCAGCGACCTTTATGTCCAAGGTCCTCCTACAATGCATGAAATGCGGTATATAGGGAGCGTTGGTTTAAATTTGTTTCCAAAACATTATACAATCGCTTCGGAAAAAAACAACAAAAAAAAACTATATACTTTATAGATTTTTCTTTTGTTCTATTTTTCGTTAAATTTAGCAGGGAAACTGACTTGATGTCTAGGACAGCTTGAGAAGCGCGGGACTTCACGCCCTGCGCTTCTTAATTAAGCTGTCGAATTTCCGTTGTCACTCGAAGAAGCTGAATTAACACGGGGCAGAGTTTGACCACGAGTGCTTCGTCAACATACGGCTGGCGTTCGTGTTCTCACCGAGGGGACACCGAGTGCCAGCCGAACGCTGACTCAACTCTCGTGTCCAATCCCTGCCCCGCGCTGTCAGTGACGTAGACACTTGAAGCACCGCGGCAACATGGTACCGTCAAATGTTCCAGCGCACGAAGCCCGTGCATCGTGCGGCCCCTGCACGGTGGGCCCTTGGAAAGCGAATGGCGACCGAACACTCGCTCGTGCACACGCGCGTCTCGCCCGTTCGCGCAACAATGGTTGCCAGTACTGGTGTACGAAACGCGGAGCGTTAATTTTTATCGAGGGGCTTTTTCGGAGGCGAGTGGTCTCTCTGGCTGCGAGTCTCGACTGCAGACTCCTCTCCCCTCAGCGTCGATGACGTCGGCATGCATGGCCCCACCCCGAGTCGGAGAACTCGCCGAACGCGTGCGTTCCCACGGTTGCTGTGGCTCAGACGGCAGCGGCTGTGGCATGCGTGCGTGTGCGCCCGCGGTTCGCGGGCTTGTTCGGGCCTCGTTGAGGGACCGCAATCCCGCCCCCGTCTACTTCGTCTCCGGCTTTCTCGCCTGCATCTCCTCCTTTTTTTTCCTTACGAAATACGTCAGGAACGCCGTACTTCCAGGTACAGTGTCGGGAAGCTCAGGGTCAGGTGACATCGTTTCGCTCCGTCGTGGACCTTTTTAACATTTCTGGAGGGCGGAAAACGGTTTCCTGCGACTTCGAACAAAGCTTCAGATAACCGGCAACAACGATTTTGAGCATCAAGATGGCCGACGTGCTGACAACGCAATTAATGCAAAGGTACAAGCGAGCTGGACAAGAATGACGGTAAAAATCCCTGGAGAAGGGGAACAACGGGGACAAAGGACAGACGCAAATATCTAAACACAACTAGGTGACCGGTGCTTCGATTGAAAAAATACGCCTGGTCCTGGTATGGAATCAGGGACCTCTCCATTTCCAGTGGAGCGCTCTACCAACTGAGCTAACCAGGAGTTAGACGTCACTAGAGCAAAGGGGTTTTATTAGCTGCCACCAGCCTAACACCAACATGGCTGACCGGCCTGCATTTCAAGGTTATGATGATAATGCAATTAATGCAAAGGTGCAAGCGAGCTGGAAAAGAATGACGATAATCATCCCTGAGGAAGTAAACAAAGGTTACAAAGGACAAATACAACTACGTGACTGCTGCGCGACCGAAAGGTGCAAGGTGCAAGCGAGCGTGTCCAGCTCGCTTGCACCTTCGCATTATTTTCCTTATCAGCATAACCTTAAAATGCAGGCCTTTTACCCTTGTTGGTGTTAGACTGGTGGCAGCTGAAAAAACCCGTTTGATCTACTGGCGTCTAACTCCTGGTTAGCTCAGTAGGTAGAGCGCTCCACCTGTAATGGAGAGGTCCCGGGTTCAATACCAAGACCAGGCGGATTTTTTCGGTTGCGCACCGGTCACCCGTGTGGTGTTTGGAGATTTGTGGTTGTCCTTTGTCCCTCTTGGTCCCCTTCTCCAGGGAATAATATCGTCTTTGCCTACGTGTCGTTTCTCTGAAGCGAATCGAGCAGAGGCCGTTAGTTCGTCCAAAACAAAATTTAATGTCGTCCGATTTTTTTTTTTTTGGCGTGCGTTTTGTTTTTGCGGTTTCCGCTTCCTGCTTTGCGTGAGGTTGCCTTCTCGGGGCGCAAGGAGTTCGGCCGAAAGCCATTCGGCCATTCCTGAAACCCCGGGAAGACGCGCGCCGTGCATTGCAACGGGTGTACGCCTTCTTCTCGACAGAGAGAAGAAGCAGGAAAGACAGGAAGACGGGGCGAGGGTGCGGCAGCATCGGGTCTTCAAGGTTGCCAGACCATGCCGCGCGGGGCGATGATGCTATTTAGGGACTCGCCCCCCCCGCATGCCCGTAGCGTCGTCCGCCGGTCACCCCCGCCGAGTTGATAGTGTAGCGGAAAGCACCCGACCCACCCGAAGCGGCAAAAACGCTGAAGCTCGAACGAGAGACGCCGTAAAGCGGCGGACGCGTTCCCGCCTGGGTGTTGCCGGGTGTTAGCGTCGTGCTCGATGCGAGACGCGTGTCGTATCGGGCATGCACGTGGAGAGCAGCGCTGTCACGTGCCTCGAGAGCGGCAACTGATTGGTCCCCCGTTGGGTCGTAGTTTCCACTCTGCTGTCAGCTGCTTGTTCGAGAGACAGGGTCGTGACGGCGGAGTATGCGTTGCTGACCGAATTCGGAGGTTTTATCTCTCGCGTCTGCGTGGCGGAAGATGGCAGACGCGCGCACGCGTCTCTTCTTTTTTTCTCCGAATTCGGGCGAAACTGTCCTCAGGGTCGTTCTCTTCTCTCGAAGTGTTTCCAGTCGTTGGAAGCCATTACACAGTGCGGCAGGGAAGCAAACCCCTTGGCTCTTCATTTCTTTCTCTCTCCCTCTCTTTCCTAGATTTTTTCTTTGTTGGGGGAAGTGGGGAGGGGAGAGGGGGGCAGGGGTATCAGACATCGCAACTCGGTACGTGAAATGAACTTCACCAACACATCGCGTGTTAAAAACCCATCCGTGTGCCAGCTTTTCGATATGGACGGCTGTTGCAGAGGCGAAAGTATGTAGGCGAGCTGGTTAGACTGCGTTTGAGATTCTGTGCCGTGCTGCCTCCGCGAGAAAAAAGCTGCCTCCTAATGCCTCCGCGAAAAAAAAAAAAAAAGCGTTTTGTGTGAAACGAGTGCTCAGTGTTGGTATCCGTACAGCGAAATTGTAATCTGTTTTTGTATTCTTCAATGCTCACAGTACGTTGTTATCAACTTGGCTAAGAGCTTCCAATGGTCCAATGACCTGACGAATTAACCCGCGCTTCGACTAGGAGGATGAGCGCACGTGAATGTGGTACGCTGCTGCAGGAAAGAAGTGTAAGCAACGGCGTTGAATGCACTACTAAAAGAAAGTAACGAAGCGTGATCTTTACCAATAAAACGTTACTTATCGTTTTATTAAAAAAAACAAAAAAAAGAATTGTTGCTACTCTGTCGTTGTTTTATTCGTGAAAAAGAAGAGCGACAATTTTGCATAAATAAAAAAAAACGAAACAAATTTCGATTTTAACTTGTGGAAGTTCTGGCAGCAGGCACGTAGCGGGGGGGGGGGGGGGTCCCTCCCCCTGAAAACAAAATCCTGGCTACGTGCCTGCCTGGCAGTGAAATGTTATGTACGTTACTATTTTTTGTAACCTGTAGGAATACGTTACTCAAAAATAGGGAGTTTTCGTAGACCGCGTTTCCCCCTCCGCTAAGACCTCCGCAACGAAGCAGCCGCTACTGCGCCTGCGCGCCGATGGCCTTGACTGTAGAGTTCCGGGTATCGTAGCGGGTTGCGGAGAGCTTTGCGGGCCGGCGAGAACGATCTGCGAAAACTCCCTGTTAGTAACCTACGAACGCAACCGGTTACGGCTTCGAAGATTGTAGGGAGTTTTAGTGGACCGTTTCGATACCTCCGATAGCGGTACCCGCTAACGGTACGATGCATGCGCAAGGGCAACGACGGAGCATCGACTCTCGAAACAGCGCGACACGACCGAAGCGAGAAACTGGAGAAAAGGAACGCTGACCAACAACTGCCTGGTCATAAAACCACTCAGTTGTTGGCTTTCGTCTGGTCCGGTCTCTCACTTCGTCCGTGTCTAGTCGCACTGTTTCGAGATCAATACGTACCAACCCGCCCAGTTGTCCATTCAGTTAATCGTTATGAGAGTTAACGGAACGATATACTAAATCTCCTTTATACCGAACTAGGTAAACGTTACCGAAAAAAGAAAAAGTATAGCGCAATCGGTAACGCCGTTATTTCTTAGCGTAACGCGTTATCGCCAACACTGACAAGGATACCGGAGAGATGGGGAAGGAAGAGGACGGAGGCCCTTATTGCGTCCGCCCTCTCGTACTCGTGCGGCCTCCTCGTGAGCAAGCTGGCGCCTCCTGCGTTCCGTCTGCTATTCGGGTCAAGGACGGAGGAAGGAGGACTTTCTCTGCGCAGATGGCAAGGCGCTGTGCGCCTCGGCTTTTGAGGAAGGAAGGAACCGTTTGGCTACGGTGTTTGGAACGCGTCTCGGACTGGTGTGCTGGGCCGTGTAACATTGAACCGCGGTCGAGAAAAAAAAAAGAAAAAAAAAAGAGACGGGGCGTCAACGTTGACCCTCTACCCTGTATACCTCCGATGGACCGATCGAGGTCTTTGCTCTGAAACAAACGAATGACTTGAACACTCGGCGGCGCGCGGATTTCATTCCAGGACAACAAACGCGAGTTTCTTTTTTGTTTCTCTCTTTCCCCGTTGTTGTAAATTGGTAAAGGCTGAACTCTATGGGACGAATATGCTGCGAATCACCGACGAATTTTGGCTGGCGGCTTTTGCTCTGCGCGTGGAATCAACATAGTGGCTGCTACGTCACGCGCAAAGCGAGCGTGCCGTCGGGCGGCGTTCGCCAGTTATTCGTCACATAATTCGTTCCATGGAGTTCAGCGTTCTTCAAGAAGCGCGCCTGTTTGGAGCGCTTCTTGAAGTGATCTGGTAAGAATATTTTCCTTAGGAGAAGTACCTGTAATACGTTTGCAAGAACCTGCACGCATTGTAGAACGGAGTGCAAATAACAAAATAATGTGAGACAAAAGAGAAAGAAAGGAAAACTGGAAGCGCGGAGGGGTCCGCCGATAGCTTTCAGTAGTGCCACTAAATAAGTTACGCTTCAGGGTAACAACACTTGCCCATATTGTAGCTTAAAATCATGGCTGCCACTTATCTGAAGCTTTATCTGAAATAACAAGAAACGCTTTTCCGTCCTCCACAAATGTTTAAACAGTTCGCAACAAAGCAAATCAATATTACGTGAGCTTCCTAACACCGAACCTAATGCTTAGGAAGTCGCACTTTCAAAGCATGACGATCCGCAGTTGCGTCCACTCTGCACAAGCACCAAAATGGCGGCACCCGCAACAATGTCGGGGAACAGAGTGCCGATGCTCTAAGCGCAGCTCATTTAGTGGCTCTAGCTGGCGGCAGCGAGCTTGTTTGCAAACAAACATCGGTGTGCTGGTTCACACGACACCGTCTTATTACGCTGCGCATAGGTCACCGTCATATTCGTGTCTCGAATGTCGCGTGCCAGACCATCTCCTTGAACTGGTAGCCACGCTTAAGAGGAAGCACAGATGTTTCGGTGACTTGGTGTGTAAGCAGACGCAAGCTTCCACAACGTAACGCGACGTAAGAAAACGGGGTTCTCCGGGCGAAAGTAACGGCCTTCGTGAGCGCAATGACTCGTGACACCTCTCTACAGGTAGCATGCACTCCGACGGTTCGCGTCACTTGCATCGATCTAGTGTTCTCTTTAGACCTCCTTACATCGTGTTGCAATATTAGAGAGTTTTAGTAGATCGTTCCGATACCTCCGATACCCCCGATAACGATACTATATATGTTAGCGCAAAGGCGGAGGCAGAGTATCGGGTATCGTTATCGGAGTCATCGGAACGATGTACTAAAACTCTCTAGTGTTTGTAATTTCGCAGGTTATGCTGAAACGGGGAAAAGAACGTTCACCAAGGTTGGTGGGAGGGTCACTGTAAGTGTCGTATCTTTTATTTATTTTAAGATGGTGGGGCATCCTCAAGGAACTTCATGTCAGACATTTCGTAGGCTTTCGTATGAGCGGTAAAGCCATCCTCGACTGTGTGAGATTTTAATGAGATAGTTTGTTTCAGCACAGAACTGCGGAAGAGGCTCCTCACACAACAGAGATGTACTGAAAGAGAGCGAGGAGCGAACCCTTTGCACAATGCCCAAATGAACCGCATTAGGTGTTGAACGGAGTTTTGTGTTTCTGAGTGCTGAATTCGGTAACCGGGCAAAAGCTTACCGGACAAAGCTCACCCGGACAAAAGCTCACCCGGACAAAAGCTCACCTCTTTTTTTTTCTTTTTTTTTGCTACCCGGGCGAAACATGGGCTGGGATAAAAGTGCGGACGCGATGGACATTGCACCATTTTTAGGAGAACTGACATCCCATCCTATGGAAAGGTGTCGACAGATAAGCTATAACAGGCAGAGAAGCAACGATATGCTTCTGCTCCTTTTTTCTGCTGCACCGAGAGCGAATTCGTCCCTTTGCCTGACTGTGCGCCGACAACGACCGGAGTTTCCCCGGAACGGTGTAATATGTACGACGCCACTCTTCAAAACAAAGACCGGACGAACTAGACTTGCGAAGGATGGAATACTGGGTTCCAAAAGTTTGTCGGCCACGCCTATACAAGCGTCTGGAGGCTGATTGATTGCCTGCAGGAAAATCAGGCGCTCGTTGCCATGACATTGACACAAGCCCGTAGAGGTGAACCCCCAGAAAAACGGGTGCGAAAATTTTTTCGAGGAGTTCCAGGTACACTCGGATTTACCAAGACTGCTGGAGCAAGTAAGGGACTGCATTCGCTTCTAACCAATCGATAAATAAAATTGTTTCCAATCTAATAAGCAAACCATGCGCCTGTCAGATTTAATTTATCGTTGCATTTTAGTGTCGCACGCATGTACCTAAGCTGTCTACACTCGTGTTAAGACCAACATGCCATTTTCGCCTGGTGAGCTTTTGTCCGGGTCTGTGAAAATATAGGTGAGCTTTTGTCCGGTGAGCTTACGTCCGGTGAGCTTCTGTCCGGTGAGCTTTTGTCCGGTGAGCTTTTTTCCGGGACTCGAATTCCAGAGGAAGCAAGGCGCTGACGGATTTTCCTCTCTTTCCGTGACGTCACCAAAAGTAGTGCGTTCGTAGGGACGTGCGTAGTGACGTCATTTGTGTCTGCGAATACGGGTGGCGGAGCCTCTGGTGCAGCTCTCCTCTTACAACAGACTTTCCAAGTATCTTGTCCTCTCGCGTCGCCTTCGCGATGTGGTCGAATTCCCTGCTTTCTTTTCGTTTTCTCGTTGTCTTCACGATGATAAAAGCTACCTTCTTCTTTTCCTCTCGAACGTTTCGCTAGCCGTGACGTCATCGTGGTCTTCCTTGGACGGGCTCTGTTCTTCCTCCTGGAATATCACGTGACCACACGAGGAAAATGGTGCGCGCGGAATCGAGTCTAATGTTTGCTGCAGTCGGAAAGCTCTAAACAAGAGGGACAACCGTAATTGCGATTACCCCTTTCTCTCTCTCTCTCTCT
>JAZHYW010052970.1:0-10787 GCA_037355805.1 Ixodes ricinus | reverse complement strand
TAGGGCTGGGCGATTGATCGATTAACCTTCCGATTAATCGATTAAGGCTTTAATCGCGATCAAATTTTTTAACCGGTTAATCGGTTTTTTAATCGGTACTCAAAAGAAGTCAGTTCCCAGCCAAGTGCTATGAGCAAGGTTCAATTCTCGCGCTCGCGAAGCGTCACGTGTTCGAGGATATACATTACAGTTCTGCCGAGGCCAGACAAACAAGCCGGGCCCGCAATTGATCCCCGCGCGACCGCGAAACTTCACGTGTTGAGGATCTATTACACATCCTGCCCAGGCAAGACAAACAAGCAGAAAAACAAGCTGGGAAACTAACAACGCCAAGGTTACTTGTTCCAGTATTCGGCACGTAAAAATGGACGAGTTCCCGAGTATGAAAGGCAATCTCGCTGGAAAGTTTGGGTTTTAAGTAAACTCCAGCGGTGAAGTTTTTAACTCGAAGGAAGTCCACTGCATCATCTGCAAAAAGCCGTTTTCGTACACTGGAAGCGTAAGTTCGCTTCAGTATCGCCTACGAGCGAAGCACCCATGTAGCTGCAGCAAGGACCATCCGCCAAAACGCAGACAACAATCAACGCCTTCTCATCAAGATTCCTTTCTCTGAAAAAAAAAAAAAGAAAGCATCGCCCAAGCTTTGACTTCTTGTTTTCCTGTCGAAGAATGTGGACAAACTTCTTTGTCTTCGGAGCTGGAGCAAAAATATCTGTTTTTGAATCGTTGAACTATATGTATCCTCAATTCTAAATGTCCTTTGCGCCGTGTAACAGAGAGTAAAATAAGTCTTCAAAGGCAAGACGAGTTGCTGCATTCTTTTTAATATATTATTTATAAAAATTACGCAACCGATTAATCGATTAATTAATCGATTAAAGGGTGGCGATTAATCGGGTTAAAATTTTTAATCGACGCCCAGCCCTAGTTTCGCCCATACTGGAAGTGACGACAATCCAAGATGGCGGCGCCCTTGCGAAAAACGTCTATAGTACTTGAGTAAACACGGCGCATTTGACTCGTTGTAGGGGGGGGGGGGTTGCAGAGAGATGACGTCACAGGTGAAGCGTTGCCTGCAGACCTATTTTGTTGACCTGATATTTGCCATATGTCGTTTTCTTTGTAAATAAAGTTGACGTTGAGTGGCTGAAGGAGGGTGCACGTGTCCCCCCCTCCTCCCCCCCCTCGCCCCCTCTTTTGAATCCGCCCACATGAGCGTGACAGTCTTGATTTATTTCCTGATTAGAGTGTGACCAATATTTATGCTATAAAAGAAGCAGTTTAAATATTTTCTTTTTGTTAAGTAAGCAAGCGGGAGGGAACAAGACCGCGAACAAGCATCATTCCCCGCAGCCGAAGGACCACTCTCTAGAGAACGAAGAGCCACCCTTGTAACACAGAGACACACAAACACATAAAAAAAAGCGCAAATATAGCGACTTGTGCTACGTGACCGGACCAAGCAAGCGGCAGACAGATCAGATCCATGACAGTCCGGTTCGGCACGACGAGCACTCGGACTGGACGGCCCTTGTTGAGACGGCGGTCGACGTGCCTCCCAACCTGATTATTATTCGAGGCTTCAATCCAGCGAGAGGCTTGACGAAGGTGCGCGGCGATCTTTCAAGTCGTCCCCATACAGAGACACCTGTGTCCGTTACTCAAAAAATGTGCACATAAAAATTAACACTACCAAGTCACTCATCATTCAATAAAACTGACTTCCCTCAATAGTCACATTCGTGAAAAAAAAATGTACTAATTAAGTTGCACGCTAGGTAACTTAATTAGCTTAAACAACTAGAAGATGCTGGTGAACAGTCGCCTGTAGTGGAACAAATACAACTGTTACCGAAAAAATGATGCCGAAGTCGCTGCAGTCACTACCTACTCTGTTTCTCGATTGTTGTCTTGGAAAGCCAGTCTGTTCTCCCGGCATCGGTGGTTTCGGATTCAGCCACTACAGCTTCCCTCGTCGCCCCCTTATCGCAACTAAAGTCAATGGAAATCGCACCTGGCGAGGAGATTGATCTATCAACCATTTTATCGTGGGTAACGCCATTTTGAGAGTGAGGGAGAAAAGGGCAAAGGGCAACCGGCGCTTTCCCCTCGCTGGGTCGTTAGAAAGAGTCAAAGTCTCGGATGAGAGGCTGCGTCGGCGTTGGGTGTATGCAGTGCCCGAACTTCGTTCGCGCTTTCATCTCTATTTTAAACTCGCAAACTTAATTAGAGATGGCGACAGTCCCCTGGTCATCGGGACACGATTTCTCGGCGATAGGGTGCCCGAATAACGCCAGAAAGCGTCGAATACTAGGGAATTGTAGTAGACCGTTTTCTCCTCCGCTACGCTATCCCGGAAGAAAACGCCGCACCTGCGCATGCCCGCCGCCAGCCTTATCTGCATAGTTCAAGGGCTTGTGGGGGATTACAGCGCTATCGGGTGCGAGCTGCGGGCGATCCAATTTTTTGTTTGTTTCTATCAGAGAAATCGAGGATGGCGATTTGAAGGCCGCTCCTCGTGTGACCAAGCACCGGTCAGAGCAAAGCGCTCGTGCACCAATCGTGCTAGGCGAGCTTAGAAAAAAAAATTATGCAGCCTAGAACTTAGTCTGCCTCAACGGGCGACTTGTCTCCCAGCTACAGATGAGAAATTTAGCCAGTGCAGTACAACCGCTAGCCTGGGGTCTTCAAAGTGCACCACGCAGTAGTGATACACGACCGCACGCGGGTATACGATGCTCATCCAGATCGAAACGGTCAGGGGTTGGGATTGAACCCAGGGTCCCTGGGTTCTGCAGCGCGAGTTTTCGCTCCACTTGCTCCGAGCTGGTGTGCGCTAGCCCGTTCGGCGTGCGAGAGGATTCTTTCCTTTTACGTAAGAGGGAAAGTGAACGTAACGAGGGAGCGAACGGTGCGAAAGTGCACGGCGGGAACCGCGCCGCGGTTTCACGAAACTAGTCCAGCCCATCCAGTCCAAACCACGACCGTTTAAAGACGACTGCATGCACCAGTGCCATTAAAAAAGCGATATCTTGTATATTGAAAATGATGATAAGCCTTGAGACTGGCGTGGGAAGATTAAAAAGCAGTAAAAGAGTCTCTTACTGTTCTGACTCTTTTCCACTCCAGCCTCGGGGTTTACCATCATGCTCAATGCAACTCGTGTTTGTGCTGAGTAAGACACGAGAACGGACAAGGAGCCGAGACGGCTGGTGATAGTACTCGCGCACAGGTAATCAATATACGCAAACATTTTGGAAACGAACTTGATAAATACGTGAATTTTTACATAATTAATATGAACGACCCACATTATGAACTATTTTGGGGGAACCGAGGTGTCCAATTCGAGACTTGACTATACGTGTTCGAACCTCTTCTTCTTTTTCTTTCTTTTTTTTTCCTGCATCTTTTGCTTGCGGTTTGGTCGGTTTTTCGTCTCTGTAAGTTACATCCTATGCTTTTCTATGATTTTTCCAATGTCAATAAATTCACTTGTCGCATCTGCAGATACCATCAAGTCGACACCGCTTCCAGGTTCCCAATGTTGACTTTTTTTGAGAACTGGTTTCCAGGAGAGAGAGAGAGAGAAAGGAAAGAGAGAGAGAGAGAGAGAGGGAGAAAGAGAGTGCATGCAAAAGGATGATCGCAGGTCGCCGAGAAAGGTCGCGGGAACGGTGTGCGCGATTTGATGGATCGGTTTCCGCACTCGGGCCTGCTGCAGCGCTATAGGACACGAAGACACTCTAATGGCGATAAACTTTGTCTCTCAGGCTGAGTGCAGCCTCTCGCTCCCCTCTTCTTTGCGCGTGTTCTTTCCCACTTTCTCTTCTCACATCCAAGTGGGATTGCGCAACTGCGGGGGGCTTGTTGGCTTGCCTGTTCCGCGCGGCTGCACTTTCGTATGTTCTCAGTCTCCTCCCGCAGGCACGCAGTAAGTGCTCGTGCGCGGTGCGGGGTGGTGGAATCGCGTACCGAATGACAGAGGTGGAAAGCCATAAACCGTCGGCGTGCCGTGTGAAGCAGCTCGTTCAACTGCGGTACTCGAAGCGTCAGTCGGCCCTGGGAATATTCCGGACGATATGTCTCGCTGATGACGTTGCATCTCCAATGCGTATACAAAATGTTACGTTACTACATTTCAGTGCTATTCGTATACAAAATCCATCCCGTTGCGTTTTTTTTTCTGCTTTTATATTCTTTTTTTACATTCAGTCGGAGAGCTGTCCAAAACCTATACTTCGTTTCACCTTATGTTGTACCGCAGCGAAGGCTAGAAGCGCGAGCTCATAACGTTGGCAGCCGCTCTTAAGTCACGAAAGCTTGTGCCGCCGAGATTAGCCGAGATGTGCCCCAGAGCAAGGAGCTCGCGCTTGTAGCCTTTCCTGCGGTACATCATAAGGTGAAGCAGAGTATAGATGACGTACGAATCGAATAGCGCGCGGCCTCATCCATATCGTCATCGCGCACAGAAAAACCGAGAAGGCTGTTGTGACGGCGTTGCGCTTTCGGCGGTTCTTTGGATTGGTTGGACTCGTAACGCCGGCTGCGCTATGACACATTTAAGCTGATGCAAAGTGTAGCACTTATGACTCCTTTCTCTCTCTCTCTCTCTCTTTTTAAATTTTAAGCAACAACTAGCGGACCGGGCTAACTTGCTGGAGTTCTTTAGTATAACGAGTGGGATGTGAACGATATCCTTGCTTGATATATGCTACAATCTCAAAATGTCAGTGCTCATGGCAGTGGGAAATGACTAACAATACGACTAATGGCCCACTCTAACCACACAATATGGTAAAAAAAAAACGAAAGACGTTTACAATTTTTTGTAAAGCCGAATTAGAGCGCAGCTCTTGAGGAGGAGGAGGGGACTCGAGGGAATGGAGGGGAGGATATGCCCCTATTCCTTCCCCGCTAAATTTAGCGGGAAAGTTTACCGTGACGTCAGTAACGTCGCATGTCACGTCACAGGTACGTCGTGACGTGACACGTGAGGTCACGTCCGTGCACGTGACGCCACGTGACACGTCACGTGTCACGTCACGAGGTACCCGTGGCGTTACACTCGTGAGGGTAACCGTCGTAACCCTCGTAACCCCCACGAGGGTAACTCTCGTGACGTCACGTGTGACGTCATTATGGGAAACGTCCCATAATGCAACGCGCGGTTACGCCGACAAGCGGCTTAAAACAGCGCTCTGCAAACAAAACAAAAAAAGAAGACATTGTGAGTTTTGGTGGCATTATCGTGCAGAACTCGCCCCGAACGGTGCACAAGCGCTTTAAGTTTAAGATATAAGAGGTAAGAGGCTGAGAGCGCGTGCTTCGTTTATCTTTACTTCATTTTGGGACTATAGACCTTTCCGATCACGCTATGACTGAGTCACGGGCGAGTCACTGGTGAGTCAAAATACTGAGTCACTGGGCTTTGGACGCATGCGCGCGCCTCATATTACCTGGAAGAGGGCTGCTGCGAGCCCAGAAGACAAAGATGGCATCCCACAGAAGGCGATTACTGAAAAGGTCTATATATACGCGAGACGGCGAGGGTTTTTCGGCGGATTCCGATCGCCTACCAGTGTCACTGGAGGCCCTGTATATGGAAGCGAACGGTGTAACGAAACGCTTGTTTATGGAGGACGGGTATACTTTGAAGTGTGTGTTTGTCTCGTGTATATACGCTTCTTCTCTTGTAATGCTCGCGTTTACTTTAGGCTGCGAGACATTCCATTGGTACTACGGGAAACATTCTGCGACTGGTGGTCCGGATGGCTTCTCGAGAATGCTGACAAACGCGCAACATAAGCGATTCTAATGGGCGCGTGGTCACCCGTGCTCCCTGTGATTTTTCACGCTTCTTGCTTCGTGATTCGACCTTCGGCGTTCTTATCCGCGGGCCGCAGTCTGATTGGTGGGGGATCGATAATAAGGTTCTCAAAACTCGTCACGCCCTTCGTTTCTTGAGCTGTCAGCGACGAACAACTATCGTACGAAGCGGGGTGGAGAATAAAAATCGAGACGATTTAAATCTTGATTTAAACCGGACCTTTCCCGCTAAAATGCGATGATTTCAATCAAACATTTCCCGCAAAAATAATCCCGATTTTTTTTTACTTGCCCTTTGTCTAAAATTTGATGCCTTCTATGTGCAATTGTTTTTTGATTAAATCAAAGAATCATTGAGCATAGAAGATGTATATCAGGCTGAGCACGAGCAAAAACCAGTGCTGTTTTGAGAAAATTAGAGCGTTGAGCTTTCTTTTAGCTTATACTTCGTTCTTCATTTACGTAACATCATATTGCGAGCAAATCAGAGCGGGAAATAAAGAGCATATAAAGCTTTTAACTATACTTAAATATCAAGCTTTTTTTTTAGTATGGTTATTGTTAAAAAGTTGCTAATTAAACTGCACTTTAGAGTTACTGTAACTCTTTTTCGTCTGCATTGTTTTCCAGTGATCGGACAAATTGATCGATCAATCTGCGATGTTTAAAAATAGACTCAGTGATTAAGAATCACTATTTTCTAGTTACTGTTGATCTAAGTAGAATTAATCAGATATAAATCAATTTGATTTAAATCGAATAAATCTGATTTAAGTCAAATTAATTTAGATTTAAATCATAAATCTGATTAAAATTCAACAAATCAGATTCAAATCAAATACATCTGATTTATGTCTGTATATGTTTATCATGATTATTTTCCACTCTGGTGTGGACTGAAAGTTTACCACTTTGAGCTGTCTTTCGCGTTCTCTTTCACGTTTTATTTGAGGTCACGGGTTAATCGAGGAACTGGTTAGACCCAGCGAGCAGTAGTTGTTCATACTCTGAATTACTTGAGTTTATATTGAAGTTGGGGAGGGTTTTGTATTTAGGTTTGAAATATTCTTTTTTTAAATAAATCAGCCATAAATATATTTTTTTGCCAATAAATTAGTGAGAGCATATCTTTCGCCATAAAAGCAGGCACTGCCCGGTGAAGCAGAAAGAAGCAACCCTATACATAATAAGCATATCTAATAGAAACTAATCTAATAGTGTGTTTCCTCTTGTTGTTGCTGTATCTTTGTTTGTTTCTATATCTTTTTTTGTTCTCGATTTTACATATAATTCGCGCTTCGACACACGCCCATCAAATTAGGCACAAGTGAAAGCTACCCTCTAAAGAAGACATGGGCCACTCACCGGCAGTTTCCTAAAAATAAAACAAACATCGACGTTAAAACAAAAGAGCTACATCGTCCTTTTTCAACGTCATTAGTCATCCCGTAAGGTGCAGCCAGCGGTAATTTCGCTCGAATTTCGAGTGCTGCAGTTACTGACGCTCTAAGCATATGTGGTCCCTGATACAGCTTACAATAACTCAGGCGTGAGGGAAGCATCCCTCGCGAAATGGGCCGATATTGTAATCCAGTGTGTAATGGCCGGTGGTTCGTGAAATACAGGCGCAAAGTGCTCCACACGTTTGTTTATACTTCCGCATAGAACACGCACACCATCTTTAAATAGAGAGGAGAGAGAGAGGCAACTCATTACGCCTGGAACATCCATAGGTCGGACGCTTACGGACGATGTTAAACAAAGCCCAGTGTGAGATATTACTATAAGGAGTATTCACTGGGCGCCATATTTGTGGGTGATGTCTAGAGAGCATGCTCTGAACGAGCCCACATTAATGGGCAGCAAAGAACCGGCAATCTTGAGGGTGCGAAATGCACGTTACAGAAGAACTGTGGAAGCTCGCCATCAGCACGCGCTCAGCAGTCGTGCACACAGCTATGGCCGCCAGTGAATACTTCCTATAGGGTTCCTAAATTTCATTGTCTATTTCTGACACGATTCGGTGCAACACGGCGTTAATTTTTCTGGCTTGAAATCGACGTTGATCGGTTTTATTCTTCGTGGGCCTAATACCACCAAATAAATTTGGCGAAAAAAAAAAAGAAGAAGAAGAAACTAAGCGAGCAGCGCCGCGCAAAGAACTCGAAATTACAGTGGTGCGCATGTAACATGTTTAGTTTTGTCTGTCTGAGCCATTTTTTATGTCCTAAAAGGCTGCCTGATCGCCGGCCAGTGCATATACATTACCATCAACTCTGGCGTACTATACACCTTACTAAAATATTTAGGATAAAATTATCATAAATGCCGAACGATCGAAACGATTTTCGCTGTTTATTTTCGTTGTCAATCCTACAAACACTAGTTGTTTTTTTGTTGTTTTTTTTTAGGTAACTAGTATGTTACTGCCGAATTGGCTTCCGGATCAAAGAGGAAGTTAAATATTGTACTCGATTAATTAAGCCTTTGGGACCAAACTGGATTAGGGTTGGTTCAAGTTAAAGCTAATCACGTTGGAAAACAAAGCGCCATTGCGTCTCTTTTATGACATCGTCTTTTCTGTAAATAACTCGCTCGGTGATTGTCGACTCTCCTTTACCGATCAATGAGACTGTAGCATATCAACCGACGAAAGCGGAGCCTTTTGGACGAAACTGCGTACAAAGCCACCGTCACGCTTCTCGTGTAGACCAACTCAACTCAGTGACGTCACGCCAGAGCGGTGGCGCTGCTGTCGGTATATATCGCGCATGTGCAGACGCTCCCTTCCTCCCGAATTCGATTTCTGCGCATGCGCAGTGCCCACACCTGGTGTTGGCAAAGCGGGCTTCTTTGTAAACACTGTGTCGGTGTGTACATCGTACAAAAGACACACGGTGTTCGCTCCAGACACGACGACGGAACTGTCTAGGGACACTCCTCAAGTATGTTTAAAGCACGTTTGCTTCATACCAATGTATGCTTCCCTTCAAACATGTTTAAAGACAATGTTTGTGGGAACAATACAATGTGACAGGGGTCGTCATACAAGGAACAAACACGCCTCAGACGGTGTATGCAGACAGTGTCTTTTTGTACGATGCGTTATGTCCGAGTCCCACTAGAGCGACAAACAGAAACAACCAACAGCGACAGGGTTTAAAACCAGATTTTTTTGCGATTTGACGGGTTTTGTATAGAATAAAGGAGGCTATGTCGAACGCAAGCGTCATGTGCGCGAGGGCATCTTTGGCAGGCTTGCATTCGCTCGTGCTTACTTTACGAGCACCGAACGACTAAACGCCTGTGCATTTGTTGGAGGCTTGTGCGTGTCGGTTGTTTTTGTTTGTCGGTCTAGTGGAACTCTGACATTAGCAGTGTGACCGCGGTTTAAGTGGGGACCAATAGCAAGGTGGTAAGCGTAACTGTGGTATATATATATATATATATATATATATATATATATATATATCTTTATCTTCCTGCCCTTCTTCCTGTCTTTTGATGTCTGCCCGCCAAGCAAAACCGTCATTCTGAACACGTGCACATGTGTGCACTCTAAAAAACGCCTGGACTTCTACTTACCCGCAAAACACTCGAAGAGCCAATTTCTGCGATCTACGAAATCGGCTCAGCGAATGATGAGGCGGAACATTTGTTTAGACCTAAAAATGAAGTCTGCGCTGTGGCATTACGCAATGCAAGCAAAATTAAGTCTGCACTGTGGCATTACGCAATGCAAGCATGACGCTTTGCATTGCGTAATGCCACAGCGCAGACTCATTTTTATGTCTAAACGGATGCTCCGCCTCATCCTTCGCTAAGCTGATTTCGTAGATCGCAGAGATTGGCTCTTTGAGTGATTTGCGGGTGAAATAAGCTGCTAAGGCACTTCCCCGGTCGTCTCCCCACGAACTCATCTCTGTGACGTCACGGCGCGGTGGTGGCGCGTCGGTCGCACTTCCGGTCTGGGGCTGTGGGCAGAAGTCCCCATGCCAGACGTGTATTCCTGCGTTGTTTTGAAAGGAACCAGACAAAAACCTGCCTTCTCGTCAAAACGCCGCGACTGGGGCCGTACCAAAAGTGTCGAGAAAGGTTTGAAGGTCAGTTTTCACGTGCTCGGTTCGTCCGAGAATCTGGATATGTGCCGTGAAAAGGGAAAAGCAGACGCCGTCGGACAACGATTGCATGGGCGGGAAGCACCTTGGGTTGAATTCACGGATACTTGTGGTCGTCAGATTTATTTGTTTTGTTCCAACATGAACGCCAGAACACCGTCAAGTTGTGCGGACCACCTGCGGACTACGTTCAGTGCGTCTTCAAGTTCAAACGGCCGCCTGATTGTTCGAACTGTCGTCTGCTCTTTCAAACGTTTCTGCTTGTCGTCTGCTCTCTTAGACGACGCCGGTCCGTAGACCAAATGTATGGCCCGGTACTTGCGATAAGAAGTAAGTGCAGGCCTCAAAAGACTTAAATCTGAAGGTTGGTAAGCAGGCTCGATGTAAACAGTAGATACAAGGAGATGTTGATCATTGTTACCAGTGACCATCACCGACTTGTTAGGCCTAATTCAGTTGGTCCGATTCTGCTTGCGATTTTCAGTATCGACGTCGGCCATCTCAGCTACGGTTCACGCTTTTGCAGCCCGAGCGGCGTCGCGACTGAAAATTCCGAGCGAAATCTCATCATGCGAATCAGGCTTTAGCGTACATTCTGCGGCGTCCACGCGGAATGAATCGCCACATGTCACATTATTCAAGCGAAGTTTTGCGGTGTAACGAGCCTCGGTAATTTCGCTGACGCCGCTCAAGATAGTCAGACATCGCCAGGAAGACGTAGAACCAACAATTCGGACGCGACAAAGGGCAGGGGGACTCACACTGACGCCGACAGCATCGCATTTCAATGGTGTGTTTATGGGCGACGGCGCGCTTCTTGCCCACACTATCGCGCATGCG